>PVLD010013886.1:0-54180 GCA_004027595.1 Dinomys branickii | reverse complement strand
CCCTACTATCTTATCTATAATTTGGTATTTCCTTTAATGTTTTTGTGTTAACTAATGTGAAGATAACTATGTAATACAACATCCAGTTCTAATTCCCTACTATATTCTGTATAACTTTGTATTTTCTGTATTATTTATGGCTTTTCTGGTTCATATGTCTCCATTCTTTTGTCTTTAAAATAAAATTAAAAAAAAAAAACCAAGGAACATGCATGAATCTCAAACAGAGATGGTCATTCCGATGCAAGGACAGCAGCCTAGCACAGGCTGAGAGGCTGTTTCCCTTGGTAAGACAGTGTTCCCAGGCCAGGATCCACTCTAGTGCAACAGATCAGGAGTTGAAACACTCCCCACGGGAGAGCTTTACTTACTTTCTCAGCATCAACTATACGACTAAAACCTTCAAATTGAGGCCATTGATCTATTTTTTGGCTTGTTCACATTGGCTATGGCACAGTTGTCATGCTGCTGTCATAACACCTGAAATTAAACCAAGTCATCCTCCAAAGTTAACTTCCTCTTCTCCATGTGTTCATAAAATATCTGGAACTTAGTGCTCCTTCATCTGTGCAAATTCCACGGACAAGTTCTCATGAACTCATGGTCTTACCATGGGTTCAACATGGTTTTTCCTGTTTGAACTAGAACTTGAGTCTCATGTTACCTACCTACCCGTCCCTCTTGCGGAGCCTATTTATTGAGGGCTTTGATTGTGTCAAGACATCAAATGAGTCCATTCATATAGTCTCCCTTATCTAGATTTCCATGACTGTTCCTTTACATTATGTCACTCTGAGACTCCTCAGTATAAGCCTTGGCACTGTCCTTCCTATTACTGGCCCTGACCAAAAGTTTGGATCATACTAAAATATATGATGATTAGGGAAGAATATATTTGAATGATTAAATTGGATTAACTTAGTTCATTCAGATATTCCAAACCATTTATTTTTCCAGTAAAGTCTCAGTCTTTCTTTGGAAAACTGTCTTGTTTCAAGGTCACCTGCTCCTTCCAAAGTTTTCTCCCTAATACAATGCTAGAATATAACCGCAGAGAGCCTAGTGTGCTGCCAGTCGGTGCACACAGACTTTGGCCTCTGCTGCCTCCACGTGTGCTATGCCTGGTGTCTAATCTCCGCTGGGTCAGGGTTCTTTGAGACCTGGGTGCTAGGTGTACCATGGGTTTGTAGATGCAGTCCGTGCCTGGTGAGGTTTTTTCTCTTCTTAGTATCAGGCAGTAAAAGAGAACGAACTGCCAAGTCCAATGAGCTCTCTTCTCAGTCAATATAAGCCCTCGCTAAGTTTGGTTTTTTTCCAATCCAAGTCATTGGCCTGAGAGACAACCATTAACTCCTTCTGAAGTAACTATGACCTGGAGTGTGATGCATGCTAGACCTACTGATTTATCTACCCTGGACAATCACTGATGATAGGGAAAAAAGCAAAACCCCAGTGGAGCTTTCCACTATATAAATTTACTAGGTGTTGCAGACCTAGTCCCCCACCGACCCTCCAAAAGCTCATGCAATCATCATTATATTTCAGAGTTCACGTCCTCTCCTGGTGCAAAATGCACAGGAACAGGCTCGGGTATGCATGTCTGATTGCTTTCTTCTCCACTTTTTCTTCTCTCTTTCATTCAGCAAGTGCTTATTTCCTATCAAGTATGTGTTCTAATTACCAGGGTTGGGGAGGCAAATAATAGGGAAGAATTCTCACTATGCATAGAGCCTACATTCCAGAAGGGAAATAGAAAATAGACACACAAGTATATTAAATATCAAAGATGATGAATTGCTTGCACTGGGAGACAGGTAGTTTGGTCATAGAAGACCTATTTGAAGCAGTACCATTAGTGGTTAGGTACCTGCAAGTTATAAGCTACAAACAAAAGCTCTAGGGAGTGCTTTCAGGTGAGAAATAGAAGTGATTACAAAGTTCCAAAGATTGAAACAAGTGGGGCTATTTGGAAGGAGAGGGAGACAGCCATTTTAATAAGAGGTAGTGCTTGTGGGGTTTAGAACAACCTGGAAAGGCCCAGGGAGACCACAGCAGAGATAACTTAGCATCTGTCAGTTTAAGCATCAATTCCAGGTCTGATTTACTTTTACAAAACATATCTGCTTTTCAAGAACTAGCTACAGGGAGGGAAAAAAAGATGAGCACAGTAAATGAGTTCATGACCACAGATGATTCCAGGGTAGAAATGTGACTGTATGTGGGATGTAACTGAAAGAAGAGAGGAAGGCACCTGCTGATGGAATAAATATGTACACGTTGAGTTGATATCAGTGTCACATGTTCAGACAAGGAAGGCTGGTGATTGAAAGTAGATGGTATCCACAGTTCATTTTTAGAAATAAAATTTAAATGTCCTGTAGGTTTTTAAGTCACTCTACCAATTTAGACAATCGTATAAACTTTCAGTGTCTCAGGATGGAGGTTGGGCTGGATAAGTAAAAGTGGGATTCATGAGCTTAGAAATGGCAGGCATTTCCTACAAGAAGACTTGATTAGCCCTGCAGTAAGTACAGAAAGACAGAGAAAGTCCTAGAATTGAACTCAAACGTCCCTTGACATTCTTGAGAGGAACATGAGAGAGGAGCCCAAGAAAGGGTAACCAGTCAGATGAAGAATTTGTAGAGTCTGTATCTAAGAAGTCAAGGAAAGAAAGTAGTTCAAGATGAAGGAAAAAATCAACCACATGAAACACTCAGACAGGGCAAGTTGTCACCTTGATGAAGGATATATTAGTGGACTGATGAAGAACAAAGTCTGATCAGAGAGATTAAAGAGAGAGTGGGGAGAACTTCTACATAAGTACATTTATCTCCCCACTTTCCCAAAACACTACTAAAATGAATGTAATGGAATTTTTTAAGAGACATAAACTACAAGGACGAAGAGTGTAGAAAAGGTGACAAAAAGCTCAACATCAACAAAATTTTATCATCTGGTGACAACTGGAGGAGCGCTGATTCAGTGGAGCGGCCACACTGAAATTTAACCTTACCTCCAGGATGTCAGGAAGGCGCAAATATATTTTCTTGTGGACTCTAAAGAAGTTTAGAAATTGGGGGATTGGTTTATCTAGATAGCAGGGTATGAGATGGACTTAAAAGTAATAGTGGTGAAAGTTATTGTTTTAATAGCTACCACATAGCAGGCTTTATTTCCCAGCTCTGTACACACAGGCAAGTGTCTGTCTGAACTTAACTCTGGACTGGGAGGTCACTCTCTGGAAACGGCTGGAAGGGGATAAATTTCTGAACAGGAGGAAGCCAGACACCACTGGCGGCTAGTGTCTAGACATTTACTGAAACAGATTTTTAAAAAAACTCTTTAAAGAACTGTAAGACTCCACATACCCTAGTGCTCTGCCTGTTTCTCTACTCTGCCTTCACAGAGGTAGAATTACCAGGCTCAGATCAGCGCCTTGCCGCAATTAATGAGTCTAAAAGTCTCACCTTCAGTTTTGAGGGTTGTGATCCTATTGCAAGGACACATTTAATTTTCTTCATCTTTGTTAACCTTCTCTTCATTGGAATCATGCAATTTTCTGCAACCTGTGATGAAATATCTTTCAGGTTGCTTCATAAAAGCGATATTTGAAAAAGCTCTCCATCCTATTCTCTCTAAAGAGCTCTGTGGAAGGACGCTGTTATGGTTGATACGTTGTGTCAACTTGGAGAATCTAGAGGTTTGGCTGAGTGACTCAGCAGGAAGGCAAGGTGCTTACTTTGTACATATCCTGAGCCTGTGGAAGAGGAGGGCATGGAGACTGTGAGAGCTACATGCCCCCTGGGTGGGGGGAGCCTGTTTACAATGTAGGGGAGAAAAGGAGGCTGCTTGCAGCCATTCCTCCCTTTTGCTCTGGTGGTTTTTGCTGTGCTCTGCCGCCATGAAAGTTTGCCTTCTGCCACGTGCCACCCTGCCTCAGAACCAGCCAAGTATGGACTGAAACCTCAACAAATTGTAAGTAAATAAACCTTTCCTTCCTTCATTTTGGGCATTGGGTATTTGGTTTCAGCAAGGAGAGAAAAGTAACCAAAACAGACACAAATGAGAAAAAAAAAAAAAAAAAAAAACAACCTTGGAATCTCTTCATCCCTATATATTTCCAACCTTAAATGGAGCAGTATAACAAATCTTAGAGACCATTAACACACTTGTAACTAATTTTGCTACTTTGATATAGTCTGATATATCTTATTGTTTGTGTCTTTATGTAAGTTCAATATGATATCTAGCCAAACAGGTACTTCTGGTGTGAAAACATATGGTCTAGTAGGATGAATATAAGATCTGACAAACCAATAAATACACCTAATTGTTTAATGAAATTTGATGACATAAAGTAAAAAAAAAAAAAATCTCAGTTTTCCAAATCATTACTTAGATTTGAGGAGGCAGAGATCCAGCTGCTTTGCTGCGTTTTCTGCACCTCATTATCAAGCGCATATATTAACTACCCTTCCAAAATAAATTGTCATAGAACACCTGCAGAATTAACCATAGAAAGCTGCATTGCCCCTTTGAATGGAGACCAAAAAGCAAAGGAGTCCAAACATCTAGTCTCCAAGCTAACACAGACATCAACAAAACCAGTCACTGTCTCTGTCACCCAGATCGTTCTATCTATAATTTATATATAATTATATTTCCTTATAATTAATACCATACTGTCTTAGGCAATGGTTTTATTAAGAGTTGTCTACCTGGCAGAACTATAGTTAAGAGTTGTACATAGGCCTTGTATGGGAATCAGAAGATTCCATTCACTCTTCTTTATGGAGTAATTTTTTCCCAGTAATTTCAAGAAAGTCCTAAATCTTTAGAACATCATTCTGACTTAAAATGGAATTCTGCCTCTGGGATCACTCAAAAATAGTTGTAAAATCAAAGGTGACAATGTTAGAAAACACCTTTCTTGTTGCTTTTCTTACATGTAGCTCATTTATCTGTCACTCATCTTATCTACTCTTTTTATACAAAAAGCGTTTGTACTCATTTCTGATTATACATAGTCATTAACTCATTTCAATGGAAATATTTTGCATACCTAGAACCACATATCACAGCTGCTGTCTTTGTTTGCACTTATGGAAATAGTCATGAAACAGAGCGAATGTAAACCAGGGCCACTCCTGTAACTGGTAGCAGACTGTGGATTGGAACTCAGCGCTCTGTTGCTCCCAGAAGATAGCACTTTTGAAAAGAAAAATTGAAATCTCAGTGGGAGATAAGCAAAATATAAAATGGAATACTAGGAATGTTCAAGATGGAACACAGTATCCTCTAACTCAATCCTAGGAAAATCTAATGTGGAGATACTGTTCTAAATATATTTGCATTGGAAGTTTGGTAGCAGCTTATAGTCAGTATAATAAAAAGTCATAACATGTATGAAATCATTTTGAAAATAGGCTGTGTATGAATCCTTTGTGGACATGTTTCATAACAACATTAACGGGAAATTTACTCATTTATAGTGTAATCAGGAAGCACAGAAGGTGAAACCTGAAGCTCTAAAGATACCAAAAAGCTCTGCACACCACTCAGTACAAAACGACAGTTTCATTTGCCTTGTTTATTATTTATTTCCTTCTCTCCACAATGAGTTTTTCTGAGACAACAAAACACCACTGACTTTTTTTTTATATTTAGTAATCACAAACACCCTGTTATGATCTTGTTTGTGAAACTGTATCAGCAAATATCAGCAAAAGTGGCCATAGATTTTAATATCTTCAGATTCTTTCTTTGTTACCTCCAAAAGCATATAGTTCCAAAAGCATATTCCAGCCTTGTCCAGCCAGCCTCGTCTCATGCAATTCAGAATATGATTACAGAAAAAAATGTTTTCAATGTGGAGGTAGAGAAAAAGAATTACTATTCCAATGTTCACTTAAAGAAGCAACATGTTATAATCAGAGCACTAATTTCTATGTCCTGCAGACATTTAGGGGTCTGACAGATACTTTATCTACTTGACATTTGACTAACTGCATCCTCAGAAGAGCCTATAAAATGATATTTAAGTCTGACATCCCCTCAGCTAAAGTGTTGAGTTTATCAAATAAACAAAAAAGAAATCAATTACTTTTCCACAGATACCACTGAGTGGTTCTGGATTGGGGTGGACAAACCAGAATCTGGCATTTCTCCCCTCAATAGAGATCTGGGACAATATCAATGGGAAGTGAAGAAATGCGTTTTTTTCAAACAGTACTGAGGACACAAACATTATATTTTCATTTTAGGCTTTCTTTGATTCATTAGCACTTTGCATATAGATTTCCTTCGGGCTAACAATAAAACAAAAAAATGATCTAAAAATGAATAGGGCAAGTGGATGAGTCTTCGTGTTGGATTTTCTCCACTGCTAAGACACTTTTCATTCTGGCAACTAGTGTTTATTTACTCATTATATTTTTGGTTCCCCTGGCATCTTCCTGCAGACTCATACTCAGTAGTATTGTAGGCAGCTCGACTGCTGCACTCCCTTTGGAGTCGCATCCAAAATGGATGGGCACCATGGCCAAATGTGGAAGCAGAGTGACATTTTCCAGTTCATTCTCTTAGTGTACTGGCTGAATCTTAGGTCAAAGGAATAGCCCGTTCCATGTGAGTTAAGCTTACTCGGACATACTGGCAACCCTTCTGAAACTAAAGTCAGGGACGTGACCATTAGTGATGCATGATTTTTATTTTAAGAGCATGAAAGTTTCAAAACTAAAGAATCAAACTCTGACTTCATCAGTAGCCTCAAGGGACTGAGCTTATAATTGTTTTTAATTAAATTTCAAAGTCAAGTATAAAATATAAAATGCATATGGATAGACATCGTTGCTAAGGAGGCTGGACTATAGCAGTGTTTTGCTATCCCTGTTTTTGATTTCAGCTCACCAATTTTTCATGTGCCCAGAATGTGGGATCAAAAAATCTTTATGTTGTCTCTGAAGAAGGTCTCTGTTTTGTTACTTTCTTTTCCTTATGTGTCTGCCAATATTTTTTATAAATCATTACAAATATTTTAGTGTTCTGATCCCCTATTTAGGTAATTTTCAAATGATAAAATAAATGCAAATGTAACATGGATCTATGTCCCCTTTTATTAGAATGTTATATAGATTTTAAAGGCATACTTTTGCTAGTATCTCAAAGTAAATTAATACCTAACAAATTGTCATAGTAAGAGGATGCACTTAAAATTTGTTCCTTTTATGTTTTTATCAGAACTAGGAAAGACCTTAAGTCAACTTTTAGCCCCAAATGTAGAGTAATCCAGACTGTGACACTGTATGTGTTTCATGCTCTATAGTCATAAATATAATTACCATTATCACTCTAAAGATTTTCTTATACTGATCTTTAGAAGATAATAAATAACATTGTACTGTAAGATGATTGACAAATAATTATTTAAGAAAGGGTTAGGTCCAGCACTTAAATGATCAGTGTAATAGACAACTTTCTTGACCTTATTATTTAAATAGAGTGATAATACAGACTTGAATTATAGGTGGTTATAATACTGGGGAGTAATTGCAATTATAAGGTCAACCTGCACCATAATTTGAAGGCAAGTAAAGGTTTCTAGGGGAAAGGGATGTTTGTGCTAAAATATGAAAACTTGCCAAAAATCGGCTAGAGAAAGTGATGGTAACAGAGAGATGGGAAAAGCTGGGTTAGGGTGGAAGGAGCAAGGAAAATCTACTCTATATTAAATGATAAAACCTAATAAGGGCTTGGTTTTAAAGACTATGGGATTTGCGAGAGGAAGAGAATGTAACTCAAAACACTGGTGTGGAAATGATATAACAAGATGAGACTGGCAAATAAATGAAAAATAAAGGCGTTGACAGGAAGCCATCTTAACGGCCTTGGCATTTAACCTGAGACAGAGTGGACCTGTTGAGGGTGGAGGGTACTGTTGAACAGAATAGTCGCATAAAAATTAGCCTGGCTTCATTGTAGACGAATGTATTGAAAGACAGCATTGAGGGAAAGAAAAGCAGGGGGGGAGTAACAGCATTTACTTAAACCAGGGAGTCTTATGGAGTAAAGGAAAAAGGATAAATTGAGAAATATTTAGGACACATTAACCCCAGGACTGGATAGATCAGAGAAAGAAGAGCGGAGGGAGTTATCAACAGAAAAATGAATTCTGGCTTGGAGAATTGGAAAATGGGCTGCAAAATCACACAAAACTAAAATGTTGCCTGTTATTACTATTAAGTTTTAAAAATATTTTCTTGAATTTTCTGTCTTGTCACTGTCAAAATTTCAAATCCATAGTCTTCAGCTGTCTTTGGAAATCTCCCACAGGGAGAACTACTTTTGTCCAGTAATATAACCTTAACGTGCAATGCATTTGTACTTGGGAAGGTGCTGGTATATTTGAACATACTCTGTTTTCTTATATGTGCTGTGGTCTTATTTTCAACCTCTAGGGTTTCTGTCGGCTTTTTTTTCTCTTGTTAATGATTTTTGTTTCTTACTTACTTACCAGTCCAGCAATTTATTTGAAATTATTTCTTGTATTTTACTACTTGTGTGCAGTGGCTTTGGAAATACTTACATTTCTTTCATCTTTATTATTTCGCTGTCCATCGGTTAGTCTCCTGAATATGAGCATATTTACTATCTCAATATTAAAGAAAATTTCCCTTGAGCTGCAGCTAATCTGCAAGGAGTTATATCATGAATTTAACTCTTTGTCATGAAATCTCTTAAAATATAACTTGTGATTGTTTCTCCCTTACTAACTTTTCACTGATTTTTAAAACTTTGTAACATGTCTTGAATTCCATTTGTTGTCTTCGTTTCTCCAACGCTAAGCTAATTTCAATACGATATGGTTATCTGTATTTTTGAAAAGCAAAATCTGAAAAAGCAGTTATTTTATTCTTCTGTCTTCCATAGGCAATACATAGCTCTCAGAATACAATAATATCTCTATATGTTTTAATAAATATGTGAAAATTTAAATATAAATATTTTATGTTAATGTACGCATATTGTAGCTTAGTGCTAATATTGTTAATATGCAGGCAAAAAAAGTTAGCTAAATATCAGAAGCAAAATTCAGGTGAGAGGAGTCTAAAAGTCTATAGTTCAAAGCGAAAGAGGTAGACACAGAGACATTGCTTCTGACATGTTCATAACTTTTCAAAGATTTGTTCATTAAAAATAAATTTTTAATATTTTGTTTATTGCTCTTTGTTAGTCACAAACCTATGTCATATATCATTTTTATATCTCACTTCAATTTCATGATGGGAAACATTGTAATCTTTATGTATATATCCCCCCTTGAAAAGAATTGTTGGTTTGCATTAATGTTATTTTACTATAATTACTTAAATTATTATTTATTAAATAAAGCCTCTCTCTATAAATAATTAAAGGTACACTGTGGAGGATAATTCCTGGTCCCTCTGTGGTTTTCAAATGAACAATTTATCAACTACATAGTCTGGAAGCTTAATAAAAGTTTACTCTAGTTTTCTTTCCAGTTCTCTGGGTTGTGCTTCCTTAGAGCTCTGTTGTGTAGAGTTACGGAGGAATCGCAGTCCTGAGCCTGTCAGTTGGGCTATTTACCCAGCTAGCTGCTCAAATACCTTGTAGTCACCGGGGGCTGCACAGAAATTTCCTATCCAGGAGCTGTACCATCTACACCAGGGCGATGATCACTTGCTTCTGAGGACTACAGAGCACCAGTTTCTTGTGTACGCCAGCTCTCTGAGAGCAGTACAGGCCAATAACGAAGTCAGTCTGGTACGCTGGCTGAAGGAAGACTGTAGGTTTAGAAGCTAGGGTTCATGACAAACTGGTGCAGTGTTGCTCAAGGACTCATTTTAAATAGCTCTATTCCTAAAAGCCACCAGCAAGCTGCTCATGAAAACAGGTCTTTCTTTGGAAAAGAAATCATGTCTGCTGAGTCAGCTCTTTCCAGTGCAAATGATTTTCCTTGTTCTAGAGCCAAAGGGTATCTCTATCTTCTGACCAGTGACCTCCTCTTCCCTCTCCCACAGCTATTTTCCTTGGAGCCTTCTAAAGAGACTCTGGAGCTGGGTTTCAGCTTGGTGTGGTTTGGCTTTGCTTTTAGCAAAATAAAGCAAACCTAGATGTACAATGTAGAAATGAAATATTACATAGATAGTTGGTTTGCTGTATCAAAGATAAAAATTAGTATTTCCAGAAATTGCAACTAAGTGACATAATGCTGTTTGTCTATGAGATTAGGAAGACTATCCTTAAGTGACATAATGCTGTTTGTCTATGAGATTAGGAAGACTATCCTAAATTGAGCTAAATATACCTTTTCCTTTGTTATATTATGTAGGGTAAAGCTGGACCTTTTATCAAGGAGACTCAACACTAAGTCATTTGACTAAAGAAAAGGATATGTCTCTTTCCTTATATAATCTGAATGGCACAGTTAGGTCTGTCAGTGGTTCTGCTCTAGGAAGTCATTGGATGAGGCTTCCTCCCAGTGTATTTTGCTAAGGAGATTTTTGATCATCTGCATTGGCAAAGCTATGCTGACATAGGCCCCAGACAGGCCAAAAGGGAGAGACTGCAGGAGGTAAAGCACTGTCACAGGGACCAAGTCGGGAGGCTATAAGCAGCATATCCACCTCACTCTGCTGGAGAACGTTTCATCATGCAACAACACTCACATCTGAGGGAGGCTGTGATTCATAGTTTTTCAATGTGCTCAAAGTGATAGGGAGAAGGAATTTGGTGCAAGACCTGCAGTTTTAAAATCTCATTCCTAATTTTGGAACCCTGATTTCCTTAAAATGTATTTATAATGTGAAAAACATATTTATTTCCAGAATAGTTGCATACATAAGAGTATAACTAACATTTAATAATTATAACATTGTATGCATTAAGTTATAAGGCTACATAAGTTGTATAATATGAAAAACCTAAGAAGTAGGCTTTATGAATTAGCACAACTTTGCCTTTGCTGGTCACCTAGAAATTTCTGGATTATATTTTCCTCATTTAGTTAAACATTCTTAATGTAGCAGACTGAACTAAACAAACTGCAAGTATATAACTATGTGGATAATTTTATATTTATTTTTTCAATCTTGTATAACTTGCTAAATGAAGAGAAGAATTATATGGAAATACTATTTTACACAAATGAAGAAAATTACCTTTCAATGAACACTTGGAGCATTTGTGAAAAGTCTGTTAATTCTAAGACATTTTGCTTCAGTGTTATTGGTCATTAGGTACCTATAACAATAACAACACAATTGGTGGTATTTCCATTTTGTACTTATTTTTTGGCTTTTTTCTTATATACAGATTTGTCTAGACCATGCAATTGACTGTATTTTCTTATCCACATACAAGGGATTCCTTTCATCTATGAAATGTAGCATGATATGCATTTTGGAATCCGCTGGCTGTTCATGAAGGAATTTGAGGCAATTTGACAATGAACTGTTGTGGTGCTCTTAGCAGTCACTGCATATCAACCAGAACCCTGGGTCCCATTACATCTCCCTGACAGATCACTGAATTATTGAACATGCATGAACACTATGCAGCTTTGTTTAGAGAATTGCTAATCAACCCGTGATGGTATGTAGGTCAAAAACCAATTAAAAACTCTGTGATTGGAATGTCTGATTGAGAAGCAATTAAATGCATAGTTTAAAAAAGGAAATAGAAGGAGCCAGTCACACTGATTGCTTGCTTTCCTCTGTGCTCTCCAAGATGTGCCCTTACAATCACCAGTCCTTCATATTAAGACATTTATAAATTTAAAAAAAAAAGTAGCTTGACAAAAACTGTATTCATCACTGAGGAAATACTGTGCTTGTCACAGTGGCTTATTTAAAATACTATTTGTTCCAACCTGGTCCTGTATTTTATTGTTTTCCTCCCCTAAAATAAATTATGTATGATGTTTCAGGCAGGCTTTGAAGTTCAATCAGTTTTGGCAAAAGAGTAGTACTTTGCAAATGGTTAAATTGCAATTCTGCCTGTAATTTATCTCTCTGAAACATTTCTACCTCAGAGAGATTGGAAAAATAAATGATCATCCCTGTTCGCTAGTTCTGTAAAATACACTGTTGGACACCGGGGGGGGGGGGTGATTGCATTTTTTTAAAGAAAGCATGAAAAAACTAAACACTTAATGTACATTTGTTTTCTCAATTAGTCATGTAAAAGACCAGAGAAATCAAGTGAATTCTATCTGTTGTTATTTTATGTTAAATCAAATATGTCATAATGGGGAAAGTTCCACTTTTGAATGCAAACACATTTTAAGAAAGTTCAAGTAGTATTTCTTACTAAGGTAGTGAAAACAGAAGTTCAACCTTTTAGAAATTTGGTGTGGGATTGTTAGTTTGTTTAACTGGAACGTGATCTTTGAAGGGAGTTTCCCATTCTTTTTTGTTTAATTTTGTTTATTCATCTCCTCTACACATTTATCTTGACTATGAAAAAATACTCAGTCCCATAATATAGTACAGTATGAACATTAGTTGCAAATATTTCCTAAACTATTATTCTGCATATATTTTTCCTCCTTCAAAGAACTGAGTTGGAAAGATAGTTCATGTAAAACTGATTTTCCTTTAAGCTATTATATTTTTGGAATTTCTGAAAAATTGTAGAAACGTTTTCATGTTATCTCAATAATTGCCAAATATTTATACCTGGTAGGCAGATACAATATTCTAAATCTTCCAAAAATGGTCATGGTCCCTGTCCATGTGGAAATGCATCTGAATGATAGTAGTTTGAGTGATACCATAGATTAAATTATGTACAGAGGACAGTTAGAGGTTTTTAGCATCCTTTTAAAATGATGAAATAGGAGAATTAATGCAAAACCCTCTATCCTATTTTCCTCTTTCCACGACCAGCACAATGACTTTTAATGATGATGTTCTGCATTAGAGCAACATGTTCAGGTTCATCATCTATTAGTAAGGCCTACAATTCTGTTCAGTTAACTACATTAGCTCACATTAGAGAAATAATGATGTTTATTTAACAAGAAATGCTACCTGTATTCTGGATACCCTGAAAGAATAAAGAGGGACAGAAAAGAAAATTTAGAATCAGACAGAAAAATGAGAGGAGACGTTCTCCTTTCTGTTTTTTCTAATAAAAGATGTTGTTAAGGCAGGAGAGGGTAACAACTCTAGTTCACTGATGTAGAGCCTCACTTTGTTTATCCAATTGTGCTGTTTTTGAAAATTAGTTTCTTTAATTTGACACATAAATTAATTACAAACATGTATCACATACTTATATAGTATATTTGAAATATGTGTGCATTGTGTGGTGGTAACTCAAGCTAACTGACTTGCATTGTGTTACATCACCTACTTATTACTTTTGTGACGTGAACACTTAAAATCTTTCTTGGCAGTTTTCGAGAACACAGAACAGCTGGGGACATAGCTCAGCAGCATGAGCGCTTGTTTATTATCTCTTCCCTTTTCCCTGTTGGGACTAGAATGTTAGCTCCTTGAGGACCATACTATTTGCCTGCATGTCCATTTATAACCTGAATGCCTACAATGGTAACTGGCAGACAGTGCACAAAAGTATGTATTGATAATGGAATAAATGAGTTATCATCAATATTCAAATACTTACCTTTACCGTCCAGCTGCCTAAGAAAACGTTATTAACATTTGCCTTGTAGAAGGCAAGTTGAATAATGTTTCTTAAATTCTTGTGAAGTTTAAATGGAATAATATTTCTTAATTTTTTTTTTTTTTTTTTTTTGGCGGTACTGGGGATTGAACTCAGGACCCTGCGCCTGCTAGGCAGGCGCTTATTCCACTGAGCTATATCCCCAGCCCATATTTCTTAAATTCTTGAACAGTGAAAATAATAAGTAGTTAATTGGTATTAGTGTCAATGTCAAAGGTTAAAAATATAATTTGTACAAATATAAAACAAATACACTTCCAAGTTTATTTATTTCATTAATAAGAAACTAATAGGTTGTTAAAAGATTTTCAAGGACATTTGGGGAAAAGAATACTTATTGACATTCTAAAAACAAAAACTTAAAAAATATTGATATTCTACCAGTTAATAACTTACAGAATTATCTTCCCTACTAGATAGAAATCTATAGATTAACATTTATTTCCTCTGCATCTGGACTGTAATAAAGTAATGAATTGCAAAGTTCAGCAGAGGCATATTTTCTTAGATAATTAAATTGGGTGAGCTTGTTAGAATGTAGAAGCCTAGGGGGCGTGTTGATGGGGGATTGTGCTCTGTTCTGTGTTATTTTCACTTATGCATATTTCTCTTAATAGTTGTCATTATTACTTTTAAGAGGAAACTTGTGACATCAGTAGAACACTTTAGCTTCACACAGAGTTCTGCTTTGCCATATAGTATAGTCTGAAGGAGAGCACCTTAGCCAAACGACACCAGGAAGATGAACATTAGCAAGTAGAAGGGAAGAAAGGCCCTAGTTACAATGACTGAATTTTTCTCTTGCTGCTTAGTGGAAACTCTGATGAACTCTGTAGCCATGCAACAAAGTAGTCTGGAGATCAACGGGTAGGCAGGTATGTGGGTAGAAAAATATTGATAAACATAACAATCACCATTAAAAACCCTCATAAGTGTCATTCTTGAGTGTTGTCAAATCATATTTATATTTCATTAAAAAGTACTTAAATGACTATTCAAACCTTTTTGAGTACATTATTGTAGATGTTACACTCACAGTGTATTTGTAAAGGTTTATTTTTAATTAAACAAGCTTTTCAGTGTTTTCTCACATAATGAGAAAAGATATTCTCCAATACTATTATGCAGAGATAAACCTACTTAACAAATAACTAGATATTAGAGTTATATTCCATATCAGTTTTATTTTTTATGGTTGAATTATTAGCTTCTCCTTCGTGTTGCATTTTAAATAAATTTTAATCAACTAATCTTACAAAGTGTAGAAATTTGGAGTCCTGATAGATTAATTTAATTCTCTGAAATCACTTAGCCATGTTATTTTCCCAGTGGAGCTTGAAATCCCTTACTTCTTCTTCACCCTTTGGTCTGTCTTAGAAGAGCTTTATTTTCTTGAAAGACAATATCATGCATTGAAAGGCAATTCTGAGATACAATTATAGTCATGATAGTATAAAAATCTTCAGTGGCTCCCCTTTATCTACTTAGGAATTTACTCAAATAGATGCCAGGGGAAAATTTGTAATAAAAATGTGTTATTCAGCCAAGACAGGGTAATGTGTGGGAGGACCTGTTCAACATAAAGAGTAAATGCTCAAATTAATGTTAATCAGGTAAATCAAAATAGAAAATCTCTTATACATGTGCACACACACAGATATGCTGTACTTGGACCCAGAGTTCTATCTACCTGTGATCCTGTCTGTAAAGAGGCTGTGAAGACTCATAATCCACACACTCAATTCATTTAGTATACTTGATCACAATGATCTTTATGACTTATGTTCCCACTGCCCAGCCCATTATCCAACCATACTGCACAAGCACTGATTTTGCTGTGCTAACATCCAACCTAACTCAAGCCTCTGTGACCCTGCTACTGAAACTCCTTTCACTTGGATGTCCTGTTGGACCTCATCTATTTTTCTTGACTTGAAAATCTACCGTTGTTTTCTTCAAGTGGCAAAGAAACCTCTCTACACAGTTCTCCGACCTCTTTCTCCCAAATCCCCAAAGTGTTGACAATTTATTTTTCTTTATTTGAAATTCTGTGTATAACTACATTAGTCATCGAACTACATTCTCATTTATTGCTAGTATTTGAATGCTGATTTCTTTGAGCAAGTTTAGTACAGAAGCAAATAAGAAATCTTTAAAGCCCTAGATGTGATGAAAATGCTTAGCACGTACTGTGTAATTAATAGATATATCAAGATGAGGGAAGAAAGAAAAGACAAATAAGAGAGGTGGTTGGCAAAGATGCAAATTTGCCACCTTATTCTACTAACAAGTTATTGCCTCTTTTCTCTTTAATTTTCCTAAGGGAAAAATAATATCTATCTAGCGGAGTTGTCCCGAACATGCAGAAGAAAGATAAAATAAAAACACGGGATATGGCCAGATCTTTTGCTTCAGTAGATAAAACTTTACCTAACTTCCGTTTCCTATTCAGTGTGTAAGCAAAAACAGAGTGCTTTGTGATGAGGCCAGTTAATGTAATGGACCTGAACTAGAGCCAATAATGAGGGTTATGTTCCTGATGTGCTGCTCTGCTTTCATGCATGAAAACCTGATGAGGTACAAGCGTCTAATCTTAAAATGTGTTTTATTGATGCCTTTAAGTAAGAAAAGCATAAGATTCACATGAGTTAAACTATCTCAAGGCTGGAGGAGTATTAAAATTGAAGTTCAATATGAAAACAGCCTTAACATGTCCTTGGGTAAAGTTGAATTTTGTGTTCAAAAAGAATAAAATAAAGGCAAGATATCTGCTGAACTTTGTGCTAGAACCAGTAGCAGGAAAATTAATAATCTGTCCAGGTTCATCATTCTTATAGGTATTCGGTCATTTAAAGAAAAATGGTTTTGTGAAAGAAAATAAGTAGGACCTTTTTATTTTACCGTTGTAGAGTCATTCTACCTGTTTTACAGTTTTGATCTGGAATTTTCCCGCATGCATTAAACAGTTTGTCCCAACTTGGGGTGAGGGGGAAGTGGTGGAAACTTAGAGATCTTCAGATCCCTAGGGCCACGCCCTTGAAGGGAATTGTGGGAATTCTCTCTGTCTCTCTGTCTCTGTCTCTGTCTCTCTCTCTCTCTGTCTCTCTCTCCATCTCTCTTTCTCTCTCCACCTTTTGCTTGCTCCCTGGCCATGAGGTGAACAGTTTTCCTTGGCCGTGTGCTCATTGTATGATTTGCTACCTCAACAAAGACCTAAAAGCAACAGGGCTAATCTACCATAGACTTGAGCCTCTGAAATTGTAAGTCGAACTAACCCTTTTTCTCTACATTGATTATTTCAGGTATTATGGTAACAGAAGATTGGCTAACATACCCAGTTTGTGATATAATTCAAAACATTTCCAAATGAAACCTTAATTAAATTTTCTCAATAACAGTTAGAAAAATGTTAAAGAAAGGCAGTCTACCACATTTAATACCATCTTTTGTGGGGTGGTGCAGTACTAGATTGAACCCAGAGCTGTTGCACTGACCTGTATCCTGAGGCTTTCTTTATTTTTTTTTAATTTTGAGATAGCATCTTGCTCAGTTACTAAGTTGTCCATGATAGGTTTGAACTTGTGATTTTTGGGCTTCAGCTTCCCAGAGTGCTGGGATTGGTTTAATATCATCTTGACAGCAATTCTCAGATTATATTTAGTATTTCCGTTGTCTCACTAAAAGTATCACACTGAAGCAGCTTACATACACATTTCAAGTACACAATTTCTGAATGGAATCAATTCCCTTCTGGGGGGAATAAATAAAATTAATACCCATACATTTAAAAATATATCACTCTGTTCTGAGAGACCATATAGTTTCTAGGGAGTACATTATGATTGTAAAAGTCCAGATCTGATGGTATCTGGAAATTCAAAATAATATTATGACCACAATATAAACAAGTTTTACATCTGAAGGAAGAATGAAAGCAGTCAGCTGACAGGGTTAAATTTGTACAAATCAAATGCACTAAAAGTGTAGTTATAACCACTGACTGCCAATTACTGAGCGAATCTTTCTAATGAGCTCATCCCATTAAGTAGACTGGGAAGGGCAGAGACTTTCTTTTCCTCCAACCCATGAGGTCATGGGGTGTGGTCCCATGACTAGATGACTGGTCAAGGGTTATCTAATATTATTGTCCTCCTTCACTTTGTCTGTAAGTGGCTGCCAAGAGTAGAGTCTACAGCCAACATCGTTATCATCAGATCTCATCAAGGGAAGAATCCGTATGTAAGTTTCAGCAAAGTAATTCATTCACAGTATTTTCTTTGACAAAAATTCATCTTCAGAAATCTGGATTTACTCTCTGACAGCTATAAAAAGGCATGTTACTAGCCCTCAAGTTTCATGCTGTCATGTTTATTAGCTGAGCCTTTCTTTCCTTTGTGAAGGAATCCTTAAAACCCAGCTATGTTCTGGTTATACGACTTACTCTAATAATTTTTCTAATGCCTGAGCAAATCAAAATCCTAATTATCATTGAAATACTGAAGACATTCTATGTGCTCTCTTAAAAACACTTATCTTTTTCTCAGCCTGTAAATCTAAATCAAGTGTTTCTAAAGCAAGGACAGTGATGTTTCTGGTTAATGTATTATGCCAATATGTTAGCCAGGATGTTCCAACGATTTCTATTGCCTGTGAGAGCCCCAATATTTTAGAGCTTACATTTAACAAAAGTTTCAAAGAATCCGCCAGGAAATTGTATGATAGTTATTTGCTTTGGATACCATGGAGAATATTTTTTAGCCCAGAGCTGTCTTAGATATGACTGGGTAAAAACGAGCTCCCTTTCTACCCGCAAGAGTATGCATACATTTCTACAATAAACAAGGAAAAGAAAAAAGGTATGGAGAATAATAGTGCATTTGGAATTAGGTCTTTTCTCTAAGCTCTTTGAAGGGAAGTTAATGTGTAAAAGGGCATTCCCTATTCCCGGCAACCTGAATGCTGATAAATAATACATAATGCTAGCAATTATCACCTAATTTCAATATTTATTGAAAACCACCATTCCAAAGCACATCATGAATTGTGTTATTATGTACATTTGGGTAAATTTTCCATAAATGTTGTTTTATTCATTATCATTAGAATAATTTATTACTAACTCTTATAGACTTGAATAAAGATGAAAAGTAATTCAAAGCTTACATCATAAGCTTTTTCTACCTATTATAGTCCTCATATATTTTGTACAAATAAGAGACTAAGGTATCTGGTGAGGTCAGAAAAACTTATTAGAGCTGTTTCTGGAAAAAATTATGAAATTACGTAACTGTGTCAGACACCATCACATAATCCTATTCATTTTTATTTCATGGAAACTCCTTATATGGAGGGCCAACACATACAAAGTCTTATCGAGTTTTTGGATTTGTGACCCACCAAATACACCTAGAATGTAAGATTTAATGGGACCATGAAGAGAAATGAGACCAAAAGATACCTTCTGTAAGGTTCTATATGCTATACTCTGGAGTTTGCTTTTATCAAGTAATTTTTTAGGATTGATTTTTCAAGGAATAAATCTCAACACTACCAGCTCTCATTCTCTCATTGTAATGCACTGTTGCCCAATTTTC
The DNA here is from genome assembly GCA_004027595.1 of Dinomys branickii. Classification (NCBI taxonomy): domain Eukaryota; kingdom Metazoa; phylum Chordata; class Mammalia; order Rodentia; family Dinomyidae; genus Dinomys; species Dinomys branickii. Next base: position 34,876 of record PVLD010013886.1, on the reverse strand, counting down.
TTTTTGTCTTGGTCTCTTTGGATGACTAATGCCCTTAGAAAATAATTTATATAAAGGAATACTCACTAGAGTATTATTCTACGATGCATAATGAGTTCTGTTTAGGAGTATTTGAAAGATTAAGAAGCCTTTTGAGCTTTCTGATATTAGACTTACAGGCCACTTGACAATATGATGAAATGCTTTTGGACAGAGAAGCCATCTTTCTATTTAGGTGAACGGTTAAGATGTTTTGCTATAAAACTTTGTGGTAGAGTGGAAAATTAGGGGCCTTTAGATTCATTGGCCCAGTCTATGACTCTCTTAGGAAGTTCAGCCATACAGTTCCACAACGACAAGATGGTCCCTGCAAAACAAGTGTATCTGAATACCTTTCCAAGTTCTTCAGTCAATTTTTATTCTACCACCAAAGCAAGCTCTGATTATAGAACTAGATTTCCTCAGGAATACCTTTTGGTAAGATAGACTTAAAGCTACAGAATGGCAAATGGTGATATAAACTAAAATTTTCATAGCTTCCACACATTTAACAGGAGCCATCTCATTAATTATAGAAAGCAAACTGACATAACAGTAAAGCTTTCTTCCTTAAAAGCATCATATAATTAAACCTTTAAAAATAGTCTTATGCATATGATTTCCTTCATTTCACATTCAAGGAGAAAGAGCCAGGTAATTGACATGACTTTTCAAACATCACGGAGTTCACCAGTGGTAGAGCCTGAGCGAAACCTGTTTGCTGGTTTCACGTTTGCTTCTGACTTAACCACATAGTTATTTTTCTGTTGCCACTTAAGGCTTAGCAGAGTTGACAGTTTCATAAGTGATAGGAATATTCTGTCTCAGGTAGTGCCAGAAAGATTACAGACATAAAATCAAATGTATTGATCAGTGAACCACAAAAAGAGAGACTTGACTTTGCATCAGGGAATGAAATAGGGGGTAGAAAATGCAAAATTGTCAATATTCCCACATTTCCACAGAACATGCAGTTCAGCAACAACTTGGAGGACACACAGAGTGACCACAGAAGGTCCTTGCCCTGGGGATATTATATTTATATGGGATTACAATCAAGATTGATTTGTTATTATCTTTAACAAACCATGTACCCTTCCTTAACCAGCTTTTTAAGTAGGTGTCTAGAGTAGCATTAGCAATGTGTAGTCTTTTGAATGCTACAAATTATTTTTGAAAACAATTTCTGTTAACTATTACAACAAACAGTAAAATAGACTTCTTGTATTCTTAACTACATCAACTAATATTCCCTTTGAGTCTGTAGGAGGATAAAGATGATGAAGAATATAGCACTTTCCAAATTTCTTTGACCAATAAAACTTGTGCTACAATCAAGACACCTACTCAAAGCATCTAAAACAAATGAAAAGAAAGCGACATAAATAAGGACTTACCCTGCCCTGCTTGGTGAAATAAAAGGATACAGACAGATGATGAGAAAGATTACATTTTATAAATAAAAATATACTGATATCTATGGGATAAATTAATGTAAGAACTATGCTGTGGTTTTTTTTTTAGCAAACTTCTATAGATATGCAGAGAAAGTAACTTTTCAGTGTTTTAGTCTTTTGCCAATATATAGCCATCTAAAGTGATGTTTTAAAGTGAATATGTTTTTTTTTAATATGACCACAGCATACCTTGGAAGTAGATAACGAAGTGTAGAAAAGTCTAGCTGTATAGAGAACTTATGTGGGTCTCAATTGGTAAATGTTCAACAGAATGAACAATGAATTATGAATATTTTAATATATATTTTTGGCATCCAAATATAGAGTAAAATCTGTAAGAAAGATATATAACATCACTGACCTTGTTTTACTACAATAATCTTAAGAACTGAATTTTTAAACTACTAAAAGTTGGTAATACTTAATACACTTATAAAAAAAATGATTATATTAATTTTTATTGAAATGTCCCATTTTAAATAGACATTTTGTGAGAACCATGATCTAAAAGAGCAGTACTATAACACAGGTCAGTCTCTCATAAATGTTTACATACAAAATAAAAGGAATAACTAACTCTAGGAACTAGAAAATAATTTTTTTCTTTTTTTCTTTTGTTATGTGGAATCAAACCCAGGACCTTGTGCTGGCCAGGTAGGCATTTGTGACACTGAGCTATATCCCTGGCACAAGAACTAGAAAATAAAAAGACACAAGACTGCACTAAAAGACTAGTTTTCAGTAACACCATGAAAGGTTAAATAGGCAAAATATTAGTGAAGATAAAGAACTTATAAAAACAATAATATAATATACATAAATGTATAAACATATTCCACTATAAAAAGCAGAGATACCTTTATTTCAAATGTCATTTTGAAATGTTATTTAAATAAATCAGGTAACAAATTTAAAAACTGAAAGAACCCAAAAATGCTGTAAAGCTACCATTCTATTTTATGTCACGAACTTCCTATCCTTAAATTTCGGTGCTCACAATTGTCTTGGATCTAATTCTCTATAGATAATGATAGACAAATAGAAATTGAAATGAAAGCCTGAACTCTCCCGTAAGGCAGTGAAAATAATCATATCTTCATTCTCAATTCTGCCTCCACCAACATCTGTTTCAGGCTTTGGTTTTCCCGTCTGACGACAATCCATTCAGGCACCATGATTCATCTCATTGCTCGACTCAGTAAAATAAGCCTAAGGATTGACTCCACCCCTTCACCTTGATATTCCATCACATAGAATTAAACTCAACTCACCTGCACAGCTAACCACAAACTGCACACTTCTCATCCACCATTCCCCTTAACCTACTTTTGCAAAGACTTTATCACAAGCATTTTGCTTTAGTTTCACTGTATTTCCCTACATCAAATACTTTAAGAGAGAAGCCAATGGCATCAATTTAAAATAACTGCTGACAGCTCAGCTTCAGTTCTGTCAGTTGTTCTTCCCGTTCTCAGCCTCAGCTTATTCATCCCAAATTCATGTCTTGCCGTAGGTTCCTTGTTCACTAGGTTCCCCATTACTCTTTTTTCCAAGTTCATCTTTCCAGAGTTTTTATTTCTCATCCCTGCTTTCTTGATGTTTTCACTAAAAGCACATCGTTCCATTTGTAGTTCTGTATCCCATGCAGGTGCTACTCAGATCTCATATATCGCTCCCTACTTCCCACTGTGTAACTCTCACAGAAGTTGCACTTGACATATGTTTCTAATTTTTTCTCACTTTATATGCATTAGCCATTTGTCTTGACCATTGCAGTAATTTTAAGAAAATACAAACATTTTACTTTGCTAGAATTTGCAAAATTTATGCTCAAACTATAGGAGTTATATACATACCTATATTTAAAAAACAAGCACTATCTTTGTGGCAATAGCTGAAAGGCAAATAACATTTAGTGCCTCTATGCAGCCTGCAAGTACTCTTCAAAATGATTGCCTTTGTAAAATTAATGAAATCCTGTCCTGCACATAGTGTGGCTGTGGAATTCAGAACAATAGATTTTCCTCAACATTTTTATCATCTTCCAGTTCACACTGTTATGGCTTATAACTAGATGTCTGTCCAAAATTTCATACACTCATAGATGGGATTTGGGGGAGGCGAATGGATCATGGACATGTGATACTGGGTCTCGGGTGTGTGATACTGGGTTATTCCTCTGATGAGCTCAGAGCTGAGTGAGACATTGAGAGATGAAGCTTTGTGGGAGGAGGTGAGCCACTGTGGGTGTGGTTGGACACGTATTTCCTTTGTGCCTTCAATGCTCACTGCTTCCTGCTTGCCCTGCCATGGATAGTTTCTTCCCTGTGATGCCCCACTCCCACGCTGCCCTGCCTTGAAGCCAGTTGACCATGGACTGAAACTTCTACAAACTGAGCCAAAATAAACTTTTTCTCCTTTAACTGTGGGTGCCAGTATTTTATCCCAGCAATGAGAAAGTAACAAAGACACACACCAAATTCTAAATGCTTAGTCAAATCTCTTAAATATTTTAATTATCTAGTTTTTGGTACAGATGACTATCTGTATGTTTTCATATATATACAAACTTCAAGGCATATTAAAGCAATATTCAGTTTTCCAGGAATGATTATCATAGATAATCTTATTCTTGACAAATGAAAGACAGATATCACAAGAAAAAAAGATAAATATTTACATTAATTTGAATTTCAGCCCCCAAATTTTTAACTTAGGTGACACTTCGTAATTGATGAAACCATAAAAGTACATTGCTAAGTCTTTGTAGTATACTAATTATCAGGAAGAAGGATAGCATAGGTGACCAGGCAGATCAGTAATGAAAAACAGGTCATTTTAGTATTTCTTCATTTTTCCGAAGGATTTTTATAAGTGTTTCAAACCTGGCATTAATAAAGATGTTACTGACAAACTGAGTAACTCCAATTATCAGCAAAAAACTAAAACTAAATACTATGCCTAAGTAAAGATTAATATTCAGGCCTTTAGTGATCTTATTGACCACAAAACTAAATACTATGCCTAAATAAAGGTTAATATTCAGGCCTTTAGTGATTTTATTGACCACAAAACTATAACTGAAGAAAACCATGTGAAAAAAAAAAGAATGATATCAGGTGATGACTATATCTCTATTAAACATTCTACAAATCTCAGTGATATGATTATGCCATTTATAAATGATATTAAGATGTTAATGTAAGGCAGATTAAGAATTTATTACATTTAACTTTGTACCTATATTGGTTAACATATTAAGTATCCAAAAGTAAATTCAGTCATATCTATACTAAAAATACTTTGTTAAATCACAACTGTCACTTTATAATAAGAACTGTGAAAGTAATTGCAGAAATATGATAATTAATTGTCTTAAAGCTAAATAACTTACTTTGTATTAAAAATGAAAAATATACTTCAGGGTCTTCTTGTCAAGCAGTTAAGAGAAATCTACGTATCAATTAGCACATTCTTTTCTATGCAGTAGATAATTTGCAAAGCATTCGGAGTCAAGTTTATTTCCAACAGATTAATAATCACTACCAATGTATAATTTTATTAATTTTTAAGGTAGCATATTTCATTTTTTGTCATATTGAATTTCCTTACAGCGCTGATAACTGCGTTGTATGACTTCATCTTTACATGCACTAAAATATATTTATTGCTTAAAATACAGAACAATATTTTAAAAATATATTTTTAATACAAGTAACTTTACAAAATAACTCACAAATTATTTTAGACTAACACATTCTATGCACAGATAAGATATACTTATTTAAAGTCAACTGATTCAATTAAATTCATTTAAATTCAAATAATATGCATAATTCTAACCACGGAAAAATACAAAGAGATTTTACCATGATACTCAAGATACAGTACAATTTTAAACTTACAAATTGTTTATTTCTGAAATTTTCCATTTCATACTTTTCAACCAAGCACATGTGACTGCAGGTAACAGACACCATGGAAAACGAAATTGCTGCTAAGGGAGGACTATAGTTGTCAATTCTGGGTTTTTGGGAACACAATTATTTTCAGGCTTTTCCTTTAGAACCTTTATTGCTACTTTTGGAGTTTCAATACATAGGAAAAGGTCTTTCTTGCTAAGGAAGCCTTTTAATAACATTTCCAAATATCCCACCATGTCCATTCACATAATGTTCAGTACGATTTAAGTCGAGAGCAAGAAAGGGTCAGTGCTGTTTGGGATCTAAAATGTCCTAGCACGGACTCAAGTGGTAAAAGAGGACAGGTTTATGTTAGCTCACAGTTTTAGAGGATTCAGTCCTTCATTAGCTGGCTCCAAGGCAGCAAGCATGGGGTGGAAGGGTCTGGCAGAAGAACACAGATAAGAACATGGTGCTCTCGAAGCAGAGGTAAGAAAAGGAGAAGCTGCAGAGAGAGCTGTGCCCTTCAGACCATGCCCCTAGGAGCCACCTCTTCCAATCAGCCCCAGCTCCTCACAGCATGTCCAACTATGCATGCATCATAAACTAATCTACTACTGAGCATGCTGCCACCTTGACCTAATTGCCTTTCACATACATGAGAATTTGGGAGACATTTTCAGTCTAAACTACAAAATGCTATAGAATTTATATTAGTTGGAATCCTTTGTCAGTCATTTATTTATTATTTTATATTTAAGATAAAAGAACTAAAACATATTAACAGACACAAAGACATAAATAAAACAACATAAAAACAATAAAAGTAATACAGAATTTCAGACAAGGTGATAGGAAATTAACAATGGTCATTGTATTAAATATTGGTATCTTCAAATTGGTTACTCAGATAGACAAATATAGGCCTGTAAGATTGATCGAACAATTAAATATTAACTGTTACATTCAGTAACACAATAGAAATTAATAGTACAATTATCTTAGCTATCTTGTGTATATACATTCACACTTTTCCCTTCTTTCTTTTCTCCTTTACCCTATCCCAGTTGTTTTTTCCTTTTGAACAGTTTCTTTCCCTTTCACAGTAATAACTATTTTAGATTCTATTTACTCTTTCAGGTTATCCTTGGTCATTTAGAAAGAAGTTAAAAAGAATCATTGGAAAATTGTCCTTGACTAACATCTGAGATGCAAAAATTAATTACTGATAAATTAGTTTTTCCTGGACAGCTATAATTATAAGCCTCACATCTAAATGTGTACTATCAACTCTGTATCCCAACTTCAACAAGAGAAGGAAGATAAATAACATTGCTCATCTACACTGAAGAGAAGATGGTGAAGGGTAAAATATAGAATTTGATGCAAGGGGTAAGTAAATATGTTCTGGCACGATTTAATGCTAGGTATTCTGAAGACCCTTCCACCCCGAAATCCACTACTAAAATCTTATAAGACTTGGTAGGATTCTCTAAATAGAATAATCCAGATATTTTCAGTTTTAAGAAGAAAACCTTCCTTTTCCTTAGCAATCATTTCATTGAAATTATTGTTGTCTTTTGTCCTCTACGGAGCGTTTAAGGTTTAGACCCAAGATTAGATACAGATGGAGCACACAGTACCTAAGCCTTTAGTCCAGAGGAAAGAGGACTGGGCTTGAGACCCAGAGCTATCACTAAGGCATCAGAGCAGGCCATGTTGGCAGAAGCTTTAGGAATGAGGAGTGTAATGCTATTTGTATGTGTCCTCTCTATGTTTTTCTTGCAGGAGCCTGGCTCAGTCAGAGTAATTACATCAAAGGTTTTTGAGTTCCAAGTCTCTAGCGGGGCCTTTCTCTCTCACTGTAGTGAAATGTATTCTATAACAATCATCACCACACACTGAATCAACTGCAGCCAATTATTTGTCTCAAATAATATTTTACAACCATATCAGTTCTTTTCTGTAATTATAATTTACTCAGCTTTTCTAGGCTGATGCTGACAAAGTTAAAAAACGCAGAGGCTGAACTTTAACTCCCAGGAAGAAAGGTCATGGTTCTTTGAACACATAATCGAATGCAGAAATCTCTTTTCTCAGGATCCCACCAAAGCAAATGAGAATGTGTCTCTCTATTGTGAGAAACTGAAGGTGTAAATAGGAACCAAAATGTATGATAGATATCGTGAAATAGGAAGAAATTGTTCAAGTGAAAAGGGGAACTAGGGAGAGGGGAGGCGAAAAGGAAGGAGGAGAACAGAGAAATGAGAAAAGAAGGAAAAACGAAAACAAAGCTTTGTAAATAAGAAGGGGAAGAAGGGTTGAAGGGAAGGAAGGGGAACAGGAAACAAAGAGACACCAAGATATATTATGTACAGGCACAAATTCCCTATGATGAATGAGATCATTACGTATATTTAATTGTACCAATAAGCAATAATAAAAAATAAATGAAAATGTTAGTAAAAAATAGAAGAGAATGTGTATCTCATTGTTTCAAGAAACTTGTGCTGTGGGGAGGCTCTTGAGCTCATACCAGGGATCTTTGAGGGTGTGGAAACGAATAGGCATGTTGAAGGGACGAGAGGACACTAGCGAACTCCTGTGATATGAATGGTTTCAAATGAGGCAAAGGAAAGCACGAGAGGAGTCCATGTGGGGTGAAACATGCTGGGGAGAGAGGGAGGTCTGAAGAGTGCTGTAAGCACGGCGTGCCACACGCTGCATGATGGGTTTCTTCCACCCAGCTTTGTCAAGTGAGCCTTAGTTAAGGTCTCTGTTCTTTGTGAGTCTTTTTAGAACCTGGTTTGTTTTAGAATGGGATGGTAATTCGAGGCTTAGGTTAGGTTAAACGTGGTCCAGCTTAGATGAGCTGAAGTATAATTCTACTAGTCACATATGGAAAGAACCTAGGAGTAAAATCATCTGGTAACATTCAAAAATTTTTCTAAAAACTGTGAAATTACTACTAGCTTAGGTGAATCTCCAGTCAATTAATTGCACATAAACATAGTTTGTACCATTTTTTTTACCATTCTATATTTTGCCTCCCATAATATGATCAAAAAAATATCTATTATTTGTTGTTAAAATTTTAAATGGTTAAAGTTGTTCAAAATTTCCAAATACTTTTGTTAATTAATGGAGCTAAGACTCTCAGTTATGATCCATACTACTGAAAAATTCCACCTTTTTAAAAATTCCCACTTTTTAATTAGTTAATTTATTTTTGGTACAGGGCATCGAACTGAGGGCCTTGCACTTTCCAGGCAGCCACTGCATCGCTGAGCTACATCCCCAGCCCCCATATTCAAACTTTTATAAAGATCCTCCCTTGAATCTTAATTGGGCTTTAATTTGCCCCTTTACTACATCACAGGGAGCGCAGGCAATTTCAATACACTAAATATTTTCATGCCATTGAGCCAAATATACAGTCCTTTAAAAAAATCATTATCTTTTCAGATTATGTCCTTTCTAACAGATGAGTCCCAGAAAGCAGGTTTTATCTTTAGCAATTTGAAGAGCAACAAGTACTTCATTTTCCCAGTGAAGATGGCCTGGCATTATTTATCATTTCTGCAACAGCATAATTGCTCATCCAACATGGCGTGTACAGTCTACAGAACATGCTACAGCTTGGGTTTGTTTATTAATTGAACTTTCCACAGGCTTCTATCCCCATTCCGTGCCTCAGCCACTGTGCTCTTAGAGTAATCAGTGGTCAGGCAAAGTCAGATTTGCAATGAGCTTTTTTCTCACGTATGGAAGGACATCACCACCTCTGAAATATGCACTGATATCTGCTGTTGCTATGCTACAACAAAATTTACTGTAAGTTATAAAGCACAGCATTTCTACATGCATTAGCAATAAAACCTCCACGAGCAGTCCATGATGACACATATTTATTGGTTTCGAATTATACAAGAGGTTCCCGTCTTGTTTTCAGCCTTAGTAAATTACACTTGAATTTAAGGAACAGTTGCAAAGTAGTAATTAGGAATGATGTAGTATAATTGACTTCAAAATATATTTTATGCTGATATGAACATAAAAACATATCTATTCCATCTTTCTATCTCTACTTTTCTATCAGTGTATATTTCTCCTCCTGCAGCCTTCCTAAAGTATTAAGGCTTCCCGAAATAGACACCACAAGTGAATTCTAGTCAAGGGCATATATTTTCTCCCTGGATAGTATGTTTCTCTTTTTTGATGATCTCTAATATGACATGGATGTGGTAGACAGAGAGGTGTTGGATACCTTCCTCATTTGAGTCTATTTTTAGCCTTAAACAATATCCTCTTGACATCTCTCACAGATTGCCAAAACTTGAAATTCAACTGCGAAGTCAAGGAAATCCTACTATAGGGGTAACTGTAGTGATAGACAGAAACCAAGACAGACAAACAGAAAGAGAGCATCTGAATTTCAAATTTCCTTTGCCCTAAAAGTCAGAAAGAAATTACTGATTAAATCTCTGGATCTCTTTCTAAGAATCAACCCTATTTTTTCACGAAAATTTTCCTTCCCTGGTTACTTCGAGGGTCCAGCAGAGCTTGGGATTTTGGTTCCAAGATTTCCCTCTTCCAGGCTCAGGCCTAGCTTCTGTTAATGCAGAACAGGGACTAACAGCAGGGAGAGAAGCAGAATCTTAAGGAGGCCAGGGGCCTCTTTCGGTGGCAGTGTGTTCTGAGCCTCACTGTGATTCAAACTGGTTTCATCTGAAGCACTGGGTATGATTTTAGTCCTTTTAATAACTGAAGGCTCTTGAAGAAGCACTGGACCTTCCATTGGCCTTTTCTAAACTTTTAAACCTCCGACTCCTCCTCCAAGCAATGCCCACAGATTGTGTTGCTGTCGTCACCCCCGTAGTCTTCTCACGGAACTAGGATTCCTGTACAGTCATTTCCCTCATTCCTGTCAGTTATAATTCACCAAATTCCCTTCTGGCCTCCTTGTTGCTCCTACTTATGCCATCTTCTCCCCCTCCTAAATCTAGACACGTGCCCCTCCTCATTTCAGGAACCTTTGGGAATGGCTTCTGTTCCAGCCGCAGGTCCAGAACAGAGCTGTTCTAGTGTGGGTACGATGAGCAATAATCCAGAAAGGAGAAAGCAGTGTTCTCTCCTGTAAGGACTCTGACTTTTTACAAGAGTTCTCTTGGAGTTGCCCTCGCTTGGTTCTAGAAGTGATAACTCATGTGCTTAAACAAAACAATCTTCAACTAGAAAGGGATGCGTCATTCCCGGTAAGAGAGCCCAGTTCTTTCCTTAACTTCATCACAGAGGGAAAGCTTGGTGTGAGGGCGGTTAAAGAAGAAAGACAATTTGCCCTCCTCTTGGTGGGGCACAGCTAAAAAGTACTAGTCATTTCTGCTTATACTCTTGAGAAATTTATGTCATTTGTTCTTAGTTCTTATCCTGGTGCCTATTTTGTATACCAACCCTCTCCCTAGTACATTATTTTTAAAAAAATATTTAGTTCATATTGTGACAAATAAGCTAGAACATCAAAGAGTTCCCTAACATCACAGATTGAAGAATTTTTAGGAACATTAATTCAAAATCGTGAAGATCTCAGAGAGAATGCAAATAAGTAGTAAAGCATAGGTCATCCTAATAGCCTGGCTCATCCAGTGAAGAGCCGGTAGTGATTCCATTCTTCTTTCCCTACTTCAAGCTGTTTCTGAGCTGTAGATAAATGCTACCTGTGACAGATGTCTGAGGAAATGTAGAGCTAGCAAATGCGCAAGACATGAGTACAAAAAATCAGTAGTGCAACTGCATCCTTGACAAATATTGACAATATAATGCAGGGGTTAGTGATTTTTGTGTAATTCAGGTGATTCTGATTATCTTCAAATACTTGAAGACAGGCTCTAAAGGAAGCTTTGTACAGAAACAACAATAAAGAGGTGCACTTTCAGAGTGAATAAGAGCAAAGGATGGGACTATTCTAGCAGCACACCTCCTGGAGAGCCTCCATGTTTATTCGACATTCGAAAAAAGATAGGGCAGAAGGGTAAGAATTGAGGCATTCAAAGTGAAGACCAGAATATATATGATTGGGAAAAACTGGTTTATGTGTAAAATACTGACACCAAGTACAAATTACTAAGACAGCTGACATCTTATGTTGTAGTTATTGTCTGTAACATTAGATATAAACCATAGGGCTGGGGATATAGCTCACTGGAATAAGTGCTTGCCTAACAAGCGCAGGGTCCTGAGTTTGATCCCCAGTACCACAAAAAAAAAAAAAAAAAAAAAAAAACAGTATTAGTAGATATAAACCATAAACTAGTAGATATAAACCAACATGTATTTATAGATACAACGATAAAATACCATTTATTGTAATTATCATTTTGAATTGAATGAAGTTATTAAGCTGGAAAGCACATTGAAATAACAGATGTGGTAATGATACCAAAGCAGAAAATTGAACAGAAAAATTGGCAAAATAATAAAATATTAAAAGGACATATAATTGCAAGTATTTTTCTTACTACCTTTGAAAATATAAGCTTACACTAGAAAAGCAAAATGCATATAGAGCTATGCTTACTAGTATGTTGTATTTTTAAAATTTATTTTTAGGTTATTGAAATAAATTTGGGGAAGAAAACCTTTCTGTATTAGTAAATTTTATTAAGGCTACAATATTTGAAAATTAAGGATGTATTTTCTGATTATACAAAAAGAAGTATAGATAATCAAAATTTTTAGTCAAAATACAGGTATTAGAACATGAGAGAACCCTGATTCTATGATGGGAACAGCTTGTATAGTTCAGCCGCAGCCTGTAGGCCAGCCTTCGGTGTGTCAATTCGTGGTGTCCCAACTGTAGCATAGAAGTACAGTTCAAGCAGTATACTCACCCTCCAGTACAGAAACACAGGGCTAATCTCTTTCCCTTGTAGCCCCCAGTTCCTTCCTTTATGTCAAACACGCAGATACAGCAGTGGAAAGGTGACTGATTCTCCTTTGGAATGTGGTGTCTAAAGTTGATATTCCTCACTGCCAACTGAGCATTATTTTTTAATATAAAAATACTGAGTTGTCATATAAAACATAAAAATATAGCATACACAATATGTGAGATTTTCATAAACTCACTTGATTTTCTTATGTTTTCTTTTCAGCAAATGGAATGTAGTAATACTTTGTGTTAAAATATTGTTGAGAGAATTAAGTAATAGAAAACTTTTCAACACTTATTGAAGTATAAATGTGTACTACTTATCCCAAGGAAGAAAATTATTCTTTTTGAAAGCCTAATTTGAAAATAAAATGTTTAGTGTTTCTATAACTAATGCGGTATCACATTACTTCACATTCATTCCTTGCATTTCTAGACGGTTAAGGTTTATTTTTCTTTCTCAAATCAGTCTCAAAGTAGGAGGAATGTAATTAAAAAGATGACATAACATCAAGGGTAACAAGCTAGGTGACCACAAATGTAAAATTTGACCACACATGCATTGGTTTGCAAAAGGATCATGTGAGATTCCTAGGTAGTTTGGACACCTGGAAGATGATATCATAAACATAAATATCCATCACTGCTTATTTATCTATAGTAATGCTTAGAGCTGTCAGACAACACTTTTGCATGAAAGGAGGAGAATGAGATCTTTATGAAGGAGACGCATGGTTCGGTTCCCTTAGAATTCTGGTGCTCGGTTGAAAGCAGCACCGTCCCTGGGGAAATGAAGCTGGTGGAACAGACAGGAAGTATAATGTCTGTCCTCGGCTTGAGAAAGCAAATGCTTACCCAAAAAAACGCAACAGAAGATTATGAAAACATTCTTACTGAAGTAAGTAAAAGCATGCCCTAATTTTTATCCGTATAAAAATCACTTGCCCAATTTTTAGGATACAAAGAACTAATTGCTGACTTCTAATTATACATTGGATCATTAAACTCAGTCTTAAAGAAGTGTCACCATTCAAAGCCAGCATTTCACATATAATTTTTTTTTGCAGTACAGGGGTTTGAACTCAGGACCTTGCCCTTGCCAGGCAGATGCTTATGTCACTGAGATATATAGAAACAGAACTTCAAAGTACTTTTGTTATTCATGTATTTCTCAGAATTTAAAAACAAAACCTAATATTCAAAGTTTATACCCCAAGTGTAAATTATCTGTGACAGTACCAATAATTTTTCTTAACTCTTGAGAAAAAGCAAATTTCTAAAAGTATAGATACAAGTCTCATCTCTAGATAAGTGGAGATACAGTATATATGTATATATGTATATATGTATATATATACATATATATATAATAAATTTCTTGTAGCATATTTATTTATAATATAAATATATAATTTATTCTAACTATTTTATTAAAACTTATAAATCAATGCACTAAAATTATCTTAATTAGCACTTTATAAAATTCTAATATCAAGTAAAACAAGTAAATAAATTTGAGTACTTTTATATATATGGTCTGTGACATAAATGCTATTTTATAAAAATGTAGGAGTCTAATAATGAGATTAAAAAATAGATACATAAACTTGCATTATTATTCATATTTAATAGACATAAATTATCATGCATAGATTTAGCAAAACTTTATATCTTCAGAAGATTTAGCTTTACTATGCCTAAAATAAATAATAATGCCATTCTTGTAAGTTGAAAATGTTAAGTATAAATGTTACACTTTCTGTTGGTTAATTACTTGTATACTTTCATTGTATATGTTTTTGTATATTAGTTCTGTTTCCTAATTCACTATTAACATTTTATTGTAGTAATTGTCAATTTCTTTTCACTTTTTAACTTATTCAATCGAAGTTTATCTATTAGTGATAATTGTGTTACTCTCGTTTCAAAATTTTTACCCATTGTATTTTTTGCAATATTAAACAGTATTCCTAAATAGTGCTAGAGGTTGTCATAGCAGACATCTACAATCTCTTCTCAGTGAGAATGCATCAACCTTCTCAGCACTAAGAACAATGTTTAACTTTTTCACGTGGTTTTATATGTTGTCTTAGTTACTTTCTCATTGGTGGGACAAAATTCCCATCATCCACAAGTTAAATGAGGAAAGGTTTATTTTGGCTCGCAGTTTGTAGAGGTTTCAGTCCGTAGTTAGCTGGTTCCAAGGCAGGGCAGCTTTCCAACAGGGTGTGACAGAGGAGAAAGAGTTCATGGCAGGGATGCAGGAAGCAGAGAGGGAGGAGGAGGGAGAGCTACTCTTTCAAGTCACACCTCAGTGGCTCACTCTTCCCATAGGCTTCACTTTGCAATACTGCACATAGCTGTAAGCTCATCAGTGGACTCACTTATGGGTACCCTGTGATGCCATCTCCTCCCCAAAGCCCCCCTATGAGCACATGAGGCTTTGAAAGGGCATCTAAGTGTTTATACATGTGTCTATTTGGATGACTCATGTACGTGTATGCACATATCATGCTAAGAATTCCACTATCAGCACATTATGTATTCTAGCAACATTGAAAATTATATGATAGTTTTCCACTTTTCACTTATTGATAAGGTAAAACACACTAAGGACTTTCCTAACAGTGAGCAATCCTCACTTTGTTGCTAGGAGTCTTGTTTTTTTGTGCACTGTTGTGATGCTCAAACCAATTCTCTAAATTTTACTGAGCATTTTTTTTGGCATCCATTTTCATGTTACTTACTCAGATTTTAAAAGCAATGTTATGCTGACTTCACAAACAGAGTGTAGTCCTTACGTTTCATAGTGCCACTGAAATTCCATACCCTTTAACTGACATATCCCTACTCTCTTCATTTTTTTCTATACACACTGCTCTTACTAACACAGGATAATTTTTAAATTTTTTCATTAGTACGTGTTTCATTAGTATATAAACATACACATCTTAAACCATTTTACATCTGTCCTCCTATATATGTTATGTTCTTTCTAATCTGTCTGCCCTTTTCCTTTGAAAAATGAGTGAGATATTGAAATTTTCATTTGACATCACTGAGCATTCTGGGGCATCATTTTCTTCTTTTATTGCTTTTAATACATCATTTAATGCTTCTGTCTTATTTCATTTGTCCTTCAGTAAAGTGCTAATTCAGTTAAATCTCGTATTGCCTAGTAACTAGTTAGAAAAAAATTATTTGCTGTACCTTATATTTTAGCTTTGTATATAGTGCTTTTTACATTTTAAATTTTTAGCACAGTGAAATCTTTTTTTGAAACAAGTATGTATATTCCTCAGAGTTGTTTTATTCACAAAACACAGATTATCTGACATTTTCCCTCTTTTATTTTACTGTTAATTTTTTTATTTTTATTTTTATTTTTTTTTGCGGTACTGGGGATTGAACTCAGGACCCTGCGCTTGCTAGGCAAGCGCTTACTCCACTGAGCTATATCCCCAGCCCCTGTTCATTTTTTTAAACTGTCATGTTGTGGCTACCCATCATACATACTTCACCTTTAAAGAAAATGAGTTCTCCATACTCTTTCCATTAATTAATCAGAAGCATTGTATGTAAATTTCTCTTGTCCCATTCTCTGTCCATCTGATAATTGATAATTGCCTGTATTGTCCATATATCTTTAGGATGACGGGTCATTGATAGAATTGGTCCTTAATCAAGTTTAGGTATTAAGAATTGATGCCCATCTTGGCCAAGCTGAGCTCTTTGCTTCTGTTTTTAGTCTTAAAAGTAAATTGCCTTATTTTATTCTTGCATTTTCCACTTGCTCTGAACTTCTTGGAAATCTTTTTTTTTTTTTTTTTTTTCCGGAACCGGGGATCGAACTCAGGGCCCTAGTGCTCAGCGGCAAGCACTTAGCCCACTGAGCTGTACCTCCAGCCCTTCTTGGAAATCTTGACCCAGAATAGATATAAAAAAAAAAAAAAAGAAAAGAGGGTAAGAGTAAATTTTAAAAAAAATTACCATGAGCAAAATTTTTGCTCATGGTCAGTAATGGCCAAGAAAATTACAGATAAGATGTAAATTAAATTAAGTAGATTAAAATGTCACTTATTCTTTCCTCTGAAGGCTTCATTTTGCTATTTGGGAATTTTATTTGCATTTTTATTGGTTACTCTTCCTACCAGAGTCTAAACAATTAGTAGCCAAGATCCCTAGCATATGATGTAGTAGAAATAATTGATGTGTATGTTTTAATGAATCTACTGAACATTTGTAAGATGTTATGCTAATAAAATCTATTAAATGTATATTTTTGCATTTATTGCATAAACAAACAGGCATAATGATTTTTCCTTTCTATTGAAAATTCTGTTCTATGACTGTGTGGAATCACTGTAAACAACTATTATCGTCTTGGTTTGTGATGCCCAGAAATACACAGAGCTTGTGACATATCCAGCACCTAAAGTGTGGGCTGAGCTGTGCTTGCAGTATTTTCCCTCCCTGTCCTTCTTGTCAAGCTGCCGGTGATCACTTCACACTACTGAAAAAATAACTACCTTTAACAGTTCCCTCCCTGCTTCTAATCTTCTACTTTGAAGCGGAAGGAGAAAATTAGTTTGGCAGAGAGTCAGAGCTGGCCGGAATGTTATATTAGGTGGAGGGTTCAAAAGTTTCTGAAAATGACTAGGTAGCTTATTTTGGGAGGAAAGGATATAGTCCTTTATTTTATTGATCCTAACTTTTACACCTACAACCATTTCCAGTATTTTCAGTCTGTTAATTAAAACATTTCTATTGACAAATGTTATATGTGTATCCAGATCTCTTATGTTCCACCAACAGAAGATATTGCATTTATTCACTATTTCCTGCCTAATCTTAACAAAAGGCATTGCACATCATAGCTATTTATGGAGTGGAATTATGGTAAGCTAAAATATTTTTTATGTGTTTTCTTAGATACTTCACATCTATCTGAAACGTAGTATTTGGAAAATTGAACACAACATCCTTATTTCCTGCTCAGTTTAGCTTTCATGTTCTTTGTTTTTTGATGAAGGTTTATTTTTGCTTAGAGTTGTAGAGGACTCAGCCCATGGACAACTTGACCTGTGGGGCCTGTGGCACAAGAGCATGTCATGGTAGGAATGAGTGGCAAAGAGCATTCTCAATCCATGGTGGTAAGGAAGAGAAAGTAGAAGCCATGATCCTAAGTGTCTTCAAAAGCACTCCCTGCCTGTGGCCACTCAGAACCCCCACATACAGTTCTACTGAACAAAGAGTGCCTTGGGTTGGGCACCAAACTTTCAACACATGGGCCTTTGGGAGACATTCAACCTCCAAAATATGGCAAGACCTCAGGTAGACCAAATCGTCTTTTGAATTACTGCGACTTCACTCATCAGGAAAGCATCTATTTTCTCAGTAGAAAGTTTTCAATATTCTAAGAACAGACAAAAATATCCTTACATACCACTGAATGAGTCTCCTGTTGGAACAATTCAATATGTCACATTTCCTAGCTTCCATAATTTAATATAAAGATAATTGTTTGACTAGGTGTTTCACTCTTCTTTTCTTATTTTGATGAAAGTGTGACTTACCCTCAGTCATCTAGGCCAAGGTTTTAAGAATCAACCTCAGTTTACTTTTTCTCCTCAAACCCGTGTGTTATAGTTTGGCTTTGCAAGGGGAACAATGCAGAACACATAATCTATAGAATTATTTTATAACAGTCACCCAAAGAATTGTACACAAAAAGAGTGCAGGAAGTGTGTCCACACACACTAAAGACCAAAGAATCCAGTTGAGGCCCTGGATCCCACAGTAATGTCCTGTATGAGCCCAGTTGAAGACCTAGAGCCCATAACAATGCCCCTACTAGTCCATCTGGAGGCCAAGAGCCCATGACAATGTCTCATGCAGGCCTGTTGCATAGATCTGTGCTGGGAAGGCCCAAAGGTCAGTGGTGGAAGCTAGAAAGTCTGTGCCAGCGGGATGAAGGATCTTTGCCAGGGGGAGGGACCTGCACTGGAGCAAGGAAGCAACACTCAAGTAAGAACCAGAGCTCCCCCAAAAGGGATTACAGCCATCCTCAGTGACATGAAGTCCCAAGCTCCTCCAGTGATGAGAACAGCCAAGTCTATATCAGGAAAACCAGTGTGACAAGCATCTCCAGGAAAGCTAGTGCAACAGGCTTCTCCAGGAGATTGGCAGTGTGCCATCTTTCCCCTCCAGAGCCAAGAAGCAATGCTCAAAATAAGGACCAGAACTCCCCCAAAGTGAACCATAGCCATTCTCAGTGACAACAGGGTCCCAAGCTCCTTCAGTGATAACAGCTGAATTCATCAGGAAGGCCAGCATGACAAGCTCCTTCAAAAGAACCAACAGCACCCTGGAGAACCAACAGCTCCTTAACGGCACCAAAAGCTCCCAAAAGCTTCTCTTTTTCTCCATGTCTGCCCCTTATGCTGCCAGCAACAATCCTCAGGTGGCCTCCCACAGCCAGCACCACACTTACTCAGTTCATCTGGGTATTCAGGTTGACCACCAGTTATCAATCCACCATACCATAATTAACTGATAAATAAATTTTCTTCATTTTCCCTCATAAATAGCTCTTGAATGCATGAGTTCTTCTCCACGATTCTTGCAATGTTTGGTTAAGAAACCCACAATTCTTAATCTGCAATACAGCAACTCTGACTAATCCTATACCTTCTGATTTTTTATTTTTGGAAAACAGGAATGTGATCATTAAATTAAGTAAGTGTTAAATTTAGATTTATATGAGTGAAACAAAAATTTGTAAAGGCCAAGGCTGTGAGAATTCACGTGCCACAATAGCAGAGAAGACAAAACTACACCCAGAAAGAGTTTCTGAGATTCACAAGGCCTCCCACCTCTGTCTTTCACTGAACAGCAGGCTTCACATGGATGTGAGGAAATTAAGACCAAAGAAAGCACTTCTGCAAAAGGAAAGGCAGAAAGACTTCCAGAACTCACCAAGAAATACAAACAGTTTGTGTTTCCACTCACTGGAGTGGAAAACCCCTGGATGACTTAGAGACTCAAAAGGGTACTCCCCACTGCTGTGGAAAAAAAAAATCTACCTAGACTAGACATTGTTCCAATCTTCCTAAAGAAAATTTAAAAGCAGAAAATTATTTCTTCATAACTTATTTGCACCTCAGAATAAGATGTAAAACCGTTTAGAAGAATACAAAAGTATTCAGCCCCAAATAAGATAAAACTCATTCCATCAAATAATTAATAAAAATATACCAGGTAGCCAAAGATACCAGAAAATAGGATGCATGAAGAACAAAACAATCATTCACTAAAAACAGACCTGGAATGGTACTGTTGATGGAATCAATAGAAAATGTCATTAGAACTGTTAGTTATCTGTTTGGGAAGGTAGAAGGAAGCCCAAAGCAGAGACAGAGGAGACATTGTGAGGTCTCAGATAAGCTTCTAAAGAAGCTATAGTTGCACGCACAGTGGCTGAGGTGAAAATTACACTGCATGTTCTGAGGAGCAGAATAGCCATTACAAGAGAAAGAGTGGATCTCACTCCATAGTAGTAGAAACTAGCTGACAAAAAAAAAAAAACGAAATATGAAAACAGAAAGAACAGAGCGTCAGTGGCACCACTTTAAATGCCGTGTAATATGAGTAATTGGATTTCCCAGAAAAGGGAGGAGAACGAGTATTTCAGAATGATATATAAAGACGCACTAGTTGAAGACCTTCTGAATCTGGTAAGTTGAGCTCTCTTCATCTCAGTAAGGATCAGAGTCTGTTCTTTTGGTTTAATTCTACCAGTGAAGTCAACACTACCAGGGAAGAAATCCTCATGTGAGTCACGATTTGGCTCTGTCCCAGGACTGCTCCCCCTCCAGGCTGCAGTCCCCAGAGTCCGTGTCCATCTTCTAGGCCTGGTCCCTGGGTCAGCAGCTCAGCCCCCCGCTTTCACTCACCCTTCCCATCTCAGATCCTCTTAGTCTCCCTCTAGCCTCTCTAAAGCTTCTACTTTATTGTTTCCTTTTACAGTTTATATCTCTCTAGGAATTACTGCCCCCAGAGGTTAAAACATCTGTAAAAGAGGAGTCAGTAATATCCGTGACTGTTTGTTCCTCAGGCCTGGCATCACCCACTCTGCTGTGCGTCTAGAAAAATGAACACAGAACTGACTGCTTGTCAGTTTAGCTGGAAGAGGAGTCAACAGGGAAGGCATCTGTGGAGAAAATCTCAGTAATTTTTAGACCCAAGAGACTTGTGAAAAACCTACCTTTCTATTTTGACTTAGTTCTTTATTAGTCTTTTATTAGATACACAGATATTTTTCTACAAAATAATTTTGTAATAATTATATTTTTCTGTCTGTTTATGCCACATAAATTCCATTCATTAACAGAGAGAGGGTGAGAATATTGACCTACCTTCTGCATAATGCGTCACACCATAGTTCAATATATTTTACATAGTTTCTGATAGAAACCAAGACTCCACGCAGACCTTCTGACACGAGAGAAGTCTTTATTGGGGGAGGGACAGAGTAGCAGGCTACCTAGCGGACCAAGGTAGCCCTGAGCTGAGGAAAGCGTGGACCTTTAAGCTTTTTTATCTGGCAGGGGTGGGGTGGGGTAAGGAGATGTCCCTGGGCCAGAACAGGCCAAGCCCGGAGCGGTGGGGAGGGCGTCCAGGCCAGAATAGCCCGTACGGCAGGGAGGGAGTGTACTGGGCAGAATAGCCGAAAGGCTGGAGTTGCCCATGTCAGAACAACCCGAGCAGGTGAAATGTCAGAGCGAATGAGGGCGGGGCAGCTTTTGTGGCCGAGGGGAACTGAAGTGGACCAGGTAAGGGAACGAGAGAAATATTGACAGTTAAAGTTTTCCCACGAGGCGGGTGAGGCTGGCTGCCTTGTGACTTATCAGTTTCCTTTGGCATGTTGGGTACAATGTGTTTGGTTAAAGGCTCTGAAATTATAATAGTGTAATACCAGCCACAGAATCGTGACATATGTCTAACATTATCTCCTAAAGTTATGTGAAATAATCCTGTCATAACATAGCAACCATTAAGCGTGGTGATGAACATTAGATTCTTTATTGTTCATTATGATCTTATTTTCTCTCATAATGTTGTTCACTAAAGAACAGACGGCATTACAAAGACCATGAAAAGGTATTTGTACCTTTGTTCCATCCCAGCTAAGCTGCGTTTCTGACATGTTCTGTGCTAAGGATAAGGTGAACAAATCAAATTACTAAAGTATAATTTGTCCTGATTTCAGTCCTATGAGGGCCTGGTGTCTCGCGATGGCCCATGCATTGCACCCTGGAAAGTGTATGCTTCAGGTATTCTTCAGCTGTGTTTCTGGAGTCGCATTTATCACTGTGACCTCTAGGCATGTTAACGTAATCGATACCAGTGTCCATTTTTTTCTCTGGGCACTTCTAATCCAGTTACTCAAACATCATCCCTTCAATCCTACCCTTATATTTTTACTCCCAAAGCTTATGGAGTGCCAAGTCTGTTTGTGTTGGGGGGGGATTTCTAGAATCCAATAAAATATAAGAGACTTTGAAAAGCAAATAAGTGCAGATGAATTAAAAAACTTTTCTTTGTTACCTTGAGGCTAGTTGAAGGCAAGCGTCTGAACAGAAATCGTGCTCCAAGAAATGAACAAGTAGTTTATGTTCAGCGACCAGAAAACAAATGCAGGCAAGATTTTCTTCTATTCAGAAATTAATGTGTAAGTGATAGTTAGAGATTCATATTCTCATTCATCCATCCATCCATCCATCCATTCATTTTTACATTCTGTCTTTCTGCCTCTCCGTGTCTCTGTGTCTCTCTATCTTTTTATCTCTCTGTCTCTTTCTTACTGTCTCTGTTTTGGGGTGTGTGTGTGTGTGTGTGTGTGTGTGTGTGTGTGTATGTGTGTGTGTTTTCTTCGCCCTTGAAAGTGAAGTAGAGGCAGGAAATCAAATACATACTGAATGGGAATCCCCAACTTTATCCACAAAAGGAAGCACAAATACAGTGGTAGTCATAAATGAATCTGGTACACAGATGGTTTTTAAAAGAGCGCATCATAGTGCAAAGAACATCTTGGTAAGATGTCTGGTTCCAGGTCAGGGCAAAGAAGACATAAGACAAGCTGGAAATCTTTTTGTGTCTAAAAAAAAAGAAGTACTCAGGAAAGTACTAGGGATATGTCAAAAGTTACATGGCACATGTCTCTGCCTACTCCTCAGTATTGCCTTCTTCCCTTTCACTACCATGACTGAAAATCAGTGGACAGCTGACATTATTCTCAGATACAGAATTTCCTTTATTACCTCTGTTACCAGATTCCTCAAAGCTTTCAGACTCTTAGCTCTTCAAACCGTGTTTGAACGCAGTGTTATTTTCACAGGCGCTGATGACACAGAAAATAACATTTCAAAACTGAAAGCTAAGAATTGCATCATGTAAATATAAAGTGACAATTTTATTATTTCTCCTTGTCTTGTGTTTTGGGTTCACAGTAACTTGTATTTGATGTCAGTGGTGGAACCCACCCCCATTAGGTTGATGGCTGGTTGCTGAAAGTCATAAAACTAGCGCGATTTCTCAGAGTGGCTCTCTTGAACACTAAATAGTACAGCAAGTGTTTCCCAGGGGTTTTATCTCTCCCATATTCAGCTGGTTTCCCTTTTTCCCTAGAAACTTATCATCTGTGCCTCATCGTAAACCATAGACTCTTCTTGGGAGCTTTTTATGAAGCCTGAAGGCAGAAATATTCTTTCTTCACTTATGTAATAGTAGTAGTCAGAGGTGTGGTAAGACAAGATAGCCGAGGGGAGCTTCAGAATACTGAGCAAAGCAATGAGAGGAAATTTTAGCTGTTGTTAGTTTCCTGAAAGGAAAAGCCTAGAAGAGAGAGAAGAGAAACAAAGAATAAATATAAGCAAAGATACAGTCTACATTGTGGACAGTAAGCCAGACCAGGGCATTTTGAATTTTTAAGGAGAGTGACTAATTGTTAGTGCTTGCCGTGTTACAGTGGGTAGGTAGAATTTTCTGACTCTCTAAACTTGAGTAAAATCGGTTAGAATATACATAATAACATGTAAGTCTTTCGGTTTTATGAAAAGGTAGAGTGAAGTCCTATGGCAATCACATCTATCGTTCACGGAAAGTGCCCTTGTTGCTCTCTAGTACACACCGCTATTTCTACTCCTACAAAGGCACAGCAAGTAGAACACAGTAGGCCATATATTTGGACAAGAGGTGAGCCCAGGATGTTATGTTATATTTACACACTCTGTACTTCTTCAGCTGTCTAATAGGATCCACCTTACTAGTACAATGGAAATTATCAAAATCAGAAAACACTCAAGTCCTCTCAAAGTCAGAAAGAACTAAACAAATTACAGGACATTTATTTTGTTTTGTATGCGTCACGGTCACAGACTAATATCTATATAAGCTGACACAAAATGCTGTATGGAAGTGACATGTCTGATAATTCTTATATAATTATTCTATACATAAAGAAATTTGGGAAACAAATATTGAAATATCATTTAACAGTGATTGCCCTCAGTTAAAGCTTTAGGCAGAGAGTACATCTTTTTTAAATTCCACCCCATTATTATTCAATGCTCTATAATGAAAATTAACATACATATATAAAATATTGTAATATTTTTGAGTGTAACTATAAAATAGAGCATCTATTGTTGGAAGATGCTGACACAATATGCTTTCTGCTACAATTCAGATGCTAGGTAAATATAAAAATTGCATACAATGTCAAGCTCACAGAAAAGAAATGGAAATGGATGCCCTGCTCTAAATGGAGGGAGGGGAGACTATTTGCCAAGCAGGGACCCTATAAGTGAACTCTGCTGATTACGAATATGGTTATCAGATACAAAAATATATCTACACAAACATGTGCTTGAGGATCTCTTTTTATTCATCTTTATTGCATTAAAATTTCATAAGGTGACATGCACCCATTTATCTGTATATCTCTGTGGGATTGAACAAAAACAAATACATCGTCAACACAACCATCAAAATGTAAAACTCCCCTAGTACCTCCAACCTCCTTGCGCTCCATCTCCTTCCCTAAGTCCAGCTCCTGATCATCTTCCTGCTGTTCTTATGATTTGTGTTTTCCAGAGTTTCGCGTGAATGGATCCTAAGTTAAACTTTGAATTTGGCTTCTTTGCTTCTTTCACTTAGTGTAGTGGTTTCTTTTTTATTTCTGTTTTTACATATACTAATAGTTCATTTTTCTTTTTAAGTTGTATCTAATTGTGTAAATACACCACAGTGAGGTATGTCCATTCCCTCATTCACTGTATAATGTACACAGTATGCAATTTTTATATTTATCTAGCATCTCAAGTGTAGCAGAAAGCGTCTTGTGGCAGCACCATTAACCATGTTCCAGCTGTTTTTAATGTGAAGCTGTTGCCTATAGTCATGTACATCTTTTATGTGGACGTATATCTCCCATTTTCCTCAGAAAACTGCAGGAGCAGGATGAGTTGGTTATGTGATAAGCACACATGTGAATTTATAGGGTGCACTTCAAATGTGTTTCCTCAAGAGATCTAGTATTCTACATTTCCAAGGGAATCGAGGAAAGATAGGTTACTGCTCAGTCTTTTTTTTTTTTAAACATAAAAGTACAAAAACATATTGACAAACAGACACCAATTATCATAAAAAATAGTACAATCACAACTAATCTATAGACAAGGTGATATGGTCTCAACAGTGGTTATTGCTTTATCCATTGATATCTTCGAATTGTAAATATATGAACCCATATACAGACATGCAAATTTAGTCAGACAATTAATCCTGCCAGAATATAGTTTTGCCAGAATATGGCCATCTTTATTTTATTTCACGCATTTCAGTATGGAAGTATTCGGTCATTGATGTTTTAAATTTTATTCCCTGCATAATTAATGATGTTGGTTATCATTTCCTTTGTCATCTTTATTATTGTTTTCTGGTTGGCCTTCAAAATTTTTTGTGTCTTTTTATTTTATACTGAATTATTTTGCTTCTTAACAATGATTTTTGAGAATTCTTAATATTAATATAAGCCCCTTTTTAGATTTGCACTTTGAAAATATTTCCTCTCATACTGTTTACTAGTTCTAATTATCTTAATGTTAATTTTTAAGGTCAAAGGTTCTTGATAGTTGTAAAGTCCAATTTTTTGATTTTTAACTTTGAGTATATATTTTTTCCTTATCTAAAAAATTCCTATATTCATTGAGATTTTCTCATGAATTTTCTTCTACAAGTTCTAGAGTTTTATTCTTCTGTTAAGCCTGTGATTAATTTCAATTTAATACTTGTATAAAATAAGCCAGGGTCAAGTTCATGTTTTCACATGAATCCTCAATTATTCCAAGATTATTTATTGGAAAATATGAATAATTATTAAATATTATTTGATATGTATGTGTGGATCTACTTTTGGACAATGTTCTGTTCCACCGTCCTGTGTCTCTCCTTACATCATTGCTATCTTGTCCGTATCATACAAATTACAGCTGATAAATGTCTTTAAGTCTAACAGGTTAAGTCCTTCACCTCTTGTTTTTTTTTTAATCTTTTCAGGCTTTTGTATTTCCATATCTTTTAGGATTAGCTTATGTATTTTTACAAGAAACTATGTACTAGAAGTTTGATCTATGAATCATCTTGGGAGAACAAACAATTTAATAATAGTCTTTCAATCTGTAAACACAGTAAAACTCTTATTTCTTTATACCTGTGTTGATTTTTCTCATCAATGTCTTTTAGCATTGAAATTTTGTGTATATTTCATAAGATATATTCTGAATAGTTTCCTGAATTTTAGAGATTTTTCAAATGGATTCATTCAACATCTGTGAGTGAAGAGAGTTTTTGTTTCTTGTAACCTACATGACTTTTTCTTTCTTTCCTGCTTGTTTTCACTAAAACTTCAGCATAAAGTAGAATAGAATTGATAAGAACTAACATCATTAGTTTATTCTTGACCCAAGGGAGAACAGATTCACAATTCTGTCATAACTTAGTAGGTTTTTGTCTAGTTAATAAAACCATATCTTTTCAATTTGCTGAGATCTTCTGATGTCAAATTTTGTCAAGTATATTTTCACATCTTTTGAGATAATC
This sequence comes from Dinomys branickii, assembly GCA_004027595.1. Lineage (NCBI taxonomy): Eukaryota > Metazoa > Chordata > Mammalia > Rodentia > Dinomyidae > Dinomys > Dinomys branickii. The sequence goes on along the minus strand of PVLD010013886.1, from coordinate 8,408 downwards.
AAGATGCTCGGATGTGAATGACCCTTTCACAGAATCAGGCAATGAGATTTAGTATGAATTTGAAACAAGGAGTCCTATCTAATCTGCACACACAGGCACAGTGATAATGCAGAACCCTCATTTGAGAGGTACTAGAAAATTTCTCCTCATTCACTAGCCGGAAATACCACAAGAAATTTTGATTAAACTCTGTACTTTGTACCACAAAATTCTCATAAGCTATTTAAAACTCAGGCCAGCCTCAGCAAGTGAGGAATGCCTAATTTTAAATACCATTACAATATAGAATTTACAAGTTTAGAAGTTAACATAAAAATTATTTTTGAGTCCATTTGATATCTCAAAACATACATTATGGAAGGGCAATCTAATCATACAGATTACATAATATTTTAAATTTAGAATAATGAATATTAACTCCACAAATCACTGGTACTGCATTGAAATTTAAGTAGAGTATATCATGAGGTCTTTTACTCACTTGACAAACATGTATTAAATGTGTGTGGGGGACAAGGTATCTTTCCAGACACTCATAAGATAAATGGAAAACATGAAATCTTGTGTTTTTCAAGAGAGAATTATTATTTATATTTTACTGAAACCAAATGTGTCGATGTTGTTCATCTATAACATGAACTGAACATCATAAACCATATGAAGTCCAACAGTTGACAATATTAGGCTAATAGTATGCTTCTATGGTATGCCCAAATTAATGCCTCTCCTGTAATAAATTCAATTATTTGAGTAGCAACCATTCACTTCCACCATCAAGCGGCTATTCTTTATGTAATAACTCAGTGCTTTCATATTTTGTCTTATTTTCATTTGTTTATTCCTTCAACTTCTAATAAAACTCATTTTACTTTAGTCAATGTTGATTTTTTTGTTGTCATGTCTAGATTTGCTAGCAATTAAAGAAATTGTAGGTCTTCTAATAAGACAGAACACTATAGTCTTGCATATACATATGAAACTTTTAAGCCCTATTAAATTATGCTAATTTTTTCTGTTATTGGATACAAGAATCAAATGGGAGCATGTGTAATTTTTTAATAACTCAATTGACACAGTAACTCTGAGTTGCTGGTTTTTATAACTTCCCCTACACTCTTACTTGGAAGTCTTCCCAGTAAGATCATCTCACGGAGGGCAACTGGGCATCCATCAAAAGAAGCCAGACAGATAATTACCAGATAGAACTTTGTTTCATAATGACTTTTACAGTGAGAGTTTTTGGTGAAATGTTGTTGATAATATCTAGAGAATGTACTACATTTATTATCTAATCCAGAGCAGATTGCATATTTATAAATTAAAGGGAAAATAATGACCCACAAACATTCATTCTATAATTTTGGTGATGACATTAAAATAAAAGTTAGCATATAATGCACATATGACTTAAATCAATGCATCAGTTTTTCTTTAGATGAAATAGAATTTTATAGCAAATGCAGATATTTATAGGCTTCTTCTACAAGCATCTTCCATAATATCTTCCTCACGAATAATGAATCTATTCATCACAGTAAGTGGGGCTTTTACTCATACTGATTTTCCTTTATTCAACACAATGTCCTAATTGCTTATTCTGCTGAAGTCATTGACAATTTTCAATTGTTTATTAAGTTATGTTTGAAAATTGGCACAGAGTTTCAAATAATGCTGAGTAAACTGTCAAAGATATGACTCCTCTATTTTATTTTAAAGCCATGATGAGTGTAACTTACTTTCCTGCTAAGTGGACTAGTTCCCAATAGAATTACAGAGGATTAAACAAACATCCTTGAGAGAAACTTTGTGGTAAGGGAAATAATTCAAATAAATCTTGATTTGAATATGAAAATTCAGATTTTCCTCATGGCCAGTCCAATACCTGACTCTAAGTTTGTGAAACTCACTTGGCTTATTGACATATCTCTCCTTGTCAATAAAATGAGACAGTAAATAATTAAATTCATTATTCTCCTCATCAGGAAATTATTGAATTAATTTTTCTTAGTACCTTCTTTCTTTGAACTCTGAAACTCTGTCGCTTCTGTGAATGATTATTGTCTTTGATCTGTGACAGTATGTTGAACAATTGAAAAAATACCAGGTATTTTCTAGTTACTCTTTTTATTCCTCAAAATATTCACAATTAGTGAATCAGCTTTAAATTCAGAAAGACATGTGAGACTTTCATGTGGGAATTCTGTTGATTTCAGAAGTTTTTAATTTATCTTTATCATAAGGTCAGTTATATTTTATTTTCAATATAGGTTGCTATCATTGATTTGATTTACATCTTCAATTTTCATTCCTTAGTTTATGTACAATGTCTCTAAGTCTTTGACATATTGTTTACGTATTAGGCAGGCATGCTGGTCATTCAGAAGTTTAAAATTTTTCCATATTAAAGACAGTGCTGTAAAGTAGGGCTGATTTTTCATTTGACATTTTAGAAATATATTTTTATTAAGAAATTCTCTTCATCCATAATAGGATTCCATTTTCAGGAATATCTGTCCCTAGTGAACTAGTGGAACATATGCCCTGCAAATGGAAATGCCACTTTACAGAAAAACGCTTCCAAGTGTCTTAGAAGTCACCAATTTTAGCTAAAATTCAATATTTAAATACTTATGAATATCTGGTACCAAAACATCCGTCGTGAGCTTTTAAGATAAGAATTTCAGTAACTAGGCAGAGAGTCTTAAAAAAAAAAACACATTACACTAGAATTCATTCTTGAGTAGTAGGATTTTCTGGGAAAAATAAATCTGAAAGGTTAGAATTTGCAGGAATGTATGAATGTTTTTATAAGTTCTTATTTGGAAAGCTAAGCACTAGTGTTACTTTCTTTCTTTACTTTTTATTTTTATCTTTTTGAGACAGAGTCTTGCTATGTAGTTCAGACTGGCCTTGAGCTCACTTTGTATCTCAGGCTGGTCTTGAACTCACAACGATCCTCCTCCCTCATACTCCTGAGTGCTGGGATTACAGGCATGTGCCACCACACCCAACCTAGTGTTATTTTCAAGCTAATAGTGAGCTGGTGTTTTCAAGCACACCTGTAATCCCAGCAATCTTAGAGGCTCAGACAGATCACCAATTGCAGTCCAGCCTGGACATCTTAGCAACTTAGCGAGACCCCATACAAAAGTGTGAAAAGAGGCTGAGAAAGTACTCAGTGCAAATGCACTAAATTTAATCCCCCCACACACATGTGCACGTGCACACACCCCCCACACACATGTGCACGTGCACACACACACACGGAGTCCCACACAAGGTAGTGAAATATGCAGAAGTACCAATATGAGAAAAGCCTTACTCATTCATACACTGCTATTTCTTGCATGTTTTACAATGAGCATCTATTTGTAGGTATTTGTAAATTATGATTTAAAATAAATTTCTTGTATGTTTTAACTTGCTTTTGCTACCAGCCATCCTTGATCAAGAATTCCCTTTCAAGCCTGTAACATCCAATATTGTCTCCAAATATTTTTCTTGCTAATCACATGAAAGAAAATGTTTCTTTTGGATTAAACAGGAAAATGAAACAAAACAAAAAACTTACCTTAAACTTATTACTTCATATCAATTTTCTTTTGCTGGCAAATTTCTTGAAAGTGTTGTCACTCTCATTACTTATAATGCTTTGTGTATATTTCCTTGTCATTTCACAGAAGGTTGTCTCTGTCTACTTTTCTATTTAATCTGATATATGACAGCTACTCTGACAGATGTCACGCAGTGGAAAGAGCTGGAGCTCAGGGCAGAGTGGAGTCCTACCTGAGAATTTCCTAATCTCAGTTTTCTCCCCTGTAAAATGAAAATTAGAGCAGTAACTCTTCTGACACATTTTATCATACAGCCTGATACATGATACCTTTGAATAAATATTGATCACCAATGATAACAATTTGACCACTGTCCCATTGAAAAGAAAACCCCACCAACTCCTCCCAGGTCAATGCAGCTACAGTCACTGTGGTCATCTGAGTGACCACCACCATGGGTCTCATGTTTTTCTCCCCTCCCAGCTCTTCAAGTCTGTCTCCACATAATGCCCAGGATGGATCTATAAAGGCCTATACAAGAACATGTTTTGCCACTCCTCAGAAACTTCCAGAGTTGTACTTGCATGGAGATATGATTTAATGCAGTGTGTGTGTGTGTGTGTGTGTGTGTGTGTGTGTGTGTGCGCGCGCGCGCGTGTCTGTATGTGTTTTAAGATAATACAAGTAATCCTCAGCACTAGTTTGAGAAAGGGAGAGAGGAATAAAGGAAACCAATAAACCCCATTCTTCCTAGAGAACTCTGAAAGGTGGTGTAAATTATGACTCAAAGTAATTCCAACAAAGATTCTTGTAGCTGGGCATTAGACCAGTGCCATTCTCTCTGTCAGTGGCTGAGGAATGCTTTCAAAGGGCCATGAAAGGAATGCACTAATTTCCCACCTGCCCCATTTACTCCATCCTTGAGCTGAACAGACAGGGGCAGTCAGGAGAGTGCTCAGTTCAGGGGTTGCTGAGAGAAAGGACACAGTGGAACAGTGAAAGCCAAGGAGACATGGGTAGGTTGCTGACACCGTATTCTAAGATGTCCTTTCTAAAATACTCTGTGTATTATTATTGCCTTTCTAACCCCATGCATTATTAAGGATTTTCTGGGAAATTGGCAGCATATTCAATGTGGAATAAAGCTTAACAAAATTATGACTTATAAATATCTGAGCACGTTCCAAGAACTCCAAGCTATGAGAAAGGTAGATGGACTAAAACTACTCCAATGACTGGCAGGACAAGAGTAAAAAGCCAAGGCTTGATTCTAAAAAAAAAAAAATATCTATAACTCCTGTAACCTTAAGTAAGGGAAGCCAGGAACTCACAAGCTGTGCAAAAAAGTATCCTTGGAAATAACATTCGGATTCCTTTTCTATAGATTTCTTGTCTCTGAATTTGCTTTTCATTGGTCAAACCAACAAGAACACAAAGAACAAGGAACAGGAGCGCTCAGAGGTCAGTGGCTAGCATCTGGGGCACAGTGAAGTAGTGGGATGTGGATAGCAAGGAAGAATTGGAGAATATTCAGCATTCTCCATGCAGTGTGAGATCCACAATGCAAGGCTTTTGCTTTCTTTACCCTTTGCAGTGTCTCCTGCACATGGATCCATACCTACAATTGCCAAACAGACACTTGTTGAAGGTGTCAGTCTAGGCACAATACTTTTGCTGCATGTTGTTATTCACTGTGAATTGTTCAAAGATGGTGATTTGTCTGATCTTTGCCTTCCAAAAAAATCAAATTGGTAGCTCAGTGTTGTGATCGAATACCTTTAAATTCTGAAGTGTTTTGTCATAGGACAGTATCAGTGTATAATGATATAAACATAAAATTTGTTGAAATAGTTATCTTCTTCTTTGATAACTCAATACTTATGTTTCTCTTCTAGAAAAACAATAAAGTGGTTTGATTGAGTTTCCAGACATAATCTTTGTTCATAAATTGATTGGATCTTCTGAATACAAAATAAGCTATTTCAATGTGATAAAGCATATTTTATTACTATTTGCTGTTACTTCTGAGTCATATGCAGGAAACTACCTACTGCCTTTACAAGATATAAAGAGGACGAGAACCTAAACTTTATTTGATCATCTTTACATTACAATTTGAGAAACTATTCTTGTCAGTCAGTGATCTATGATCTTATATTTAAACAGCTAATAAAGATTTGTGACAGTCTGGGATTATCTCTACTTTGTATTAAAAGAGTTTAAAAAGGAAGATTTATTGAAAAAAAAATACTCATGATAGATTTTATTTTTTGAGACAGAGTCTTGATGGGTAGCCCAGGCTGGCCTTAAACTCACAGCAATCCTCCTACCTCAGTCTCCCAAATGCTACGATTACACATGTTCCCCAAAACACCCGGCAATAGATTTTTTAAAATTTTTTTTATTTTTAACTTTTCTTTTGAAAGTGAGGGTCTCACTGTGTGATATGGGCTGGTCTTGACATCATAGAGCTCTTCCTGAGTCAGTGATGCGATCATAGGTATATGTTCCCCTACTCAGGCTTAAATTGCTTTAGGTACAGTTTTGCTTGTATTTGTGTCTAGCCAAACATTCAATCCACCTGGAAATGGAAAATGTGATCTTTTTTAAACAAAGTATTTTCAAATGTATTCAAGTTAACATGCATTCACAATAGATTAGGCCAGAGCTAAATCCAAGATGACTGTGTCCTTATAAGCAGAGAACCATCAGGAGCCAGATGTGCACACCTGGAGAAGCTCACCCTGTGTAGACAGAGACAGAGAATAGACTTAGATTGCCATGGCCAAGAACAATAAAGATTTCTGGCAACCACCCAAAACTAGAGAAGAACGTAGATGTGATCATCCTGTGTAACCCTCAGAGAAAGCCAACCCAGGTGACACCTTTGTTTCAGATTTCCAGACATCAGACTCTAAGAGCATGAATATCTGGTTTTTCAAGTTTCCCTGTTTGTGGTAATTTGTTAAATAGCAAGCTACACAGAGCACCACAGAGTACTGAATCAGTTCCCATTCGCTGACAATAACTTCTGAAATATTGATTCTGGAGATGGGAAGTTGATTGCAAAGTTTTGAGTACCAGGAGGAACAAGTTTGCAGTCAGCATTTTTAGGAAATATTTCTATTTGCCAACTTGCATTCAGTAAAATCAGAGCTGACAACTGACCATATGCTTCCATTAGTTGTTACTTCAGTCTCCACAGGCTAATAGCTCCACATCCTTCTTGTAGTAACCAAAACTTTAATGAAATTTAAGATGAAAAAGATAAATTCTAGATGCCCAAAATGTCATATTTATCTATTATGTTGATCAACCTAAAATTAAAAGAAGCAATTGTCTTTGAAGACCTACTAAATAGTAAGCACCATTTTAGACTGTGGTAGTGTACTTTTGAAAACTACAATGCCTCCAACATCAAGAAATTTGAGGTATAACCTATAAAATGAAATGTACAATGCGATGGAAAAAATGAGGTGAATGAAATGAAGTAAGCCATCTCTATCATCTGGCTTTATGCCGAAGGCATTCAAAGTAACTGAGGAGTCTGAAGTTTAGGATCAATTAGATGGAATTTGTTGTTAGGAAACAATGAGGTGAATGAAATGAAGTAAGCCATCTCTATCATCTGGCTTTATGCCGAAGGCATTCAAAGTAACTGAGGAGTCTGAAGTTTAGGATCAATTAGATGGAATTTGTTGTTAGGAAAACAATATTGGATGCAGAAAGGAGTGCAGATGCAGGACCCAGACGACTGGGAGAGAAGGTAGCAAGTAAACAAGTATTCCAAGGAAGGTTGGGGTGGCCTCACAGAGAAACAACAGCAAAGAGAATCTGAAAAAGATGATAGACTAGAAATCATTTAAGTGTTTAGTTAATAAGGCTCTGGTATTAATTAGGGGCAAGGATAATTGGAAAGAGAGGAAGAGGGACCAAAGATGGAATAGATTTTTGTTAGTAGCCAATAGTGCAGCTTGGAGAAAGATATTCTAGAGAAGGGACTGCACGGTGCAAGGTAGAGAAACATGTATATTAAGCTACATTCAAGGAGCCAGATCTCCTGTTGTGTATACTTAAGTTTTTAATGCACCCATTCAGTCATAAGCATATTTCTCACAACTTTTTATTTTTTCATCCTTCATCAAAACCTTGGCTCCACCCTCTGCTCTGGTGTCACATATATATATTTTGCTTAAGTTCAGCCTCTGCTCATTCACCCTTACACCCTGTATTAGCTTTACCCAAACAGACACAAAACCCAACACCCATAACTTAAAGCAGAAAAGATTTAATTTAGTTTCTGGTTTCAGGATCTTCAGTACACAGCTTATTGGTTCCAAGGCAGAAATCTCACTGTGTGGAGGGGTAGCTGAGGAAAGTTCCTTAGTTCATGGCAACCTGGAAGCAGAGCCAGGGAATGGTGCCAGAAAGAGGCAAGGGATTTTATATAATGTACAGGCCCATGCTTCTGAGCCATCCATACATACTCAGGAATGAGTTTTACTCTTTTCTTAATATAATAAAGTTGACACAAGGATAGGTGGTCAAAATCCACTCCTTGTCTCAAAAGTTCCAGCATCTTTTTGAAGTTCAAGTCCAAGTCTTTCTGAGACTCAAGGCAAAATGATAGCTGTAAACCTCTTTTTAAAAAGTTAGAAGATCCGGGGAAGATGGCGACCAGGTGAGCAGCAAGGGAGCGAGCCTCCTTGATAAACACCACCAGCTCGAGACAGACTTGGCGAGCGTGAATGCCGGGACCTCGGCTGGGAAGTTTAAACTGGGCGTATTTCTCTGAGATGCCGGGGGAGATGTGGTAGGGCGGACCAGGCTGCCGGGGCGAGACGTGGGAAAGTC
>PVLD010013885.1:0-54264 GCA_004027595.1 Dinomys branickii | reverse complement strand
AAATGCTGGCAAGGCTGTGGAGAAATAGGGACTCTATTACACTGCTGGTGGGAATGCAGACTGGTGCAACCACTGTGGAGAGCCGTTTGGAGATTTCTCAGCAAACTAGGTCTAGAGGTTCCATTCAAACCAGCTATTCCTCTTCTGGGTATTTTCCCAGAAGATCTGAAAACATCATATCACTCTGATATATGTGCACCCAGGTTTACAGCAGCGCAATTTGTAATAGCTAAAATGTGGAAGCAACCCAAGTGCCCATCCACAGAAGACTGGATTAAAAAATTGTGGCATTTTTATATAATGGAATATTATTCAGCTATAAAGAAAGACAGTTTTGGGGACTTTGTAGACAAGTGGTCAAAACTGGAGTCCATACTCGTAAGTGAAATAAATCAGTGGTACATGTGCAGGCAACGTATTGTACCACTGGTGTAAGAACCTGATAAACTAAGAGACATGAAGGAAATCTGTTCAAAAACAAAGAACAGATGGGACAAGGGAAAGGAGAAAAGAAAGATGCAAAAATGTATGTATGTATATATGTACATACATATGTGCAGGAGGGCTAACATGGTTCTACTACTGTATTATACCACTTAATGCTAAGGAATAATTGATGGCAGGTTATTCTATCAATCTTGTATGTCTGTATGTGTTATCCTGAACACACACTTCGAAGATATCAATATGCAAAGCAGCAACTATTGTTGGTTTTTTGCTTTTTTTTGTCTTTGGTTTTTTGTTTTTTTGTGTTTTTCTGTTGTTGAGATGATTAATTGTCTGACCAATTTTGCATGTCTGTATCTGTGTTCATGTATATACACTTCAAAGATATCAATAGGTAAAGCAACAACCATTGTTGAGTCCATGTCACCTTGTCTGTAAATCAGTTGATTGTACTATTTCTTATGCTAATTTGTGTCTGCTTGTTAATGTTTTTGTGTTTTTATTTTTTAAAATTAAAAAAAAAACGCTCCATCAGTTTCAAGATATTTCTATAAGAAAATATTATGTTTCATAAATATTCAATGAAAGTTGCTTAAATAAACTGAACCAGAATGTTTCAGAGGATGAAAGTTCACAAAATGAAAGGCTATCTAAGTTATTCATCAAAGGTATGAAACAATAACGCAGAAAATGCCTAGAAAACACTGGTGTCTGTATCACTGTATTTGTATGTAAGACCAATGATTCGTTTTTACATTCCTTATGGGCTGGGGACTTGGCTCAGTGGTGTGGCGCCCGCCTGGCACCCTGAAGTTCTGAGTTTGACTCCCAGGACCTCCCAACTATTACATTTTTATTTATTTAATTATTTTGGTACTGAGTTTTAAACTTGGCCTTCATACTGAGCTACATTCTCAGCCTTTTTTCTCATTATAGATATTTTTATTGGATACGTATTAGGTATACAGATATTAAGAATAAAAGTCCAACTCTTAGAATATAAGATAATAAATAGGTCCTGACTTCTATTTCCAGAACCCCCCAAAAGGAATGAATATAAGACTACTTAAGTATATGCTATTTACATTTATATTTCACATATTAAACTGATCTCTTAGTATTTACTTATTTAAAGCTGTAGAGTTGACAGAATTGCTATGCCATTTAAATATAGTTCAAACCTTGTAAAACAGTTTTACTGGTGCTACTTATTTGTGGGGAGAAGAAAACTTTATGTCTATATGGCATAATGTAACAGTGATGTTTTTATATTATGGAGAATAGATATTGCTTATTTTAGAAATGCTACCTAAACTACAATGACATTAAATACACAGACCCTTCCCAAACTCTCACATAGCTCATAAACTAACAAATGAAGCTACGCAAGTTAGAATTTTCAAACTGTCAATCAAGCTGCAAAATACAAAAGGAAAAAGTCATGAGATGTACAGTTTTGAATATCCACTAACTCCGGCATACTTTTTTCTTACACATTAAGAAACACCTCAGTTAGATACGGGGGTATCCTGTAATTCTAGCACTTGGGAGGCTGAGGCAGGAGGATCGTTGAGAGTTCAAGACCAGCTTAACAATTTCTTTGCCAACTCAGTTATAATCAAGAGACAGAGGCAAAGACCACAGATACACACCATCAGAACCAGAAGAACCATAGGCTAGTCAAGGGATGAAACAGCACAACAATCTGAATAATGTGAGTTGGAGGAAAAGCAAGTTAAACCCTGTACATCCTAATAATTAAGGGAGTAGCTGTACACATTCACAATTCTTTACTGTTTGATGCTAGGTACTGAATGCAGGATGTTAGGCGTATGAAGCACGCACTCCGTCACTGAGCTTTACTCCCTGTCCCAAGGTCTTGTTTTTCGTTTTGCTTATTTTAAGAAATACCTCAGTTAGATATGGGGTATCTAGAAAGGTATCTATACCTTGTGTCAGCTTTTCACACATAGAGCAACTCCTGTGACGTTAACGTCAGTGTAGGAACTTACTTCCATGAGTACTGAGGCACTTGGCCAACTCCAGGTTCAAGGTAACTATGGAGCCACACAAACACCCCAGGAGTAATAACAACCCTCCTTCCCTTCTGGAACTATTTCTCCTCTGAGGTGTCAGTCTCAGAGTACACAGGGCACAGTGTTACATTAGGGAGGCATACAAAAGCCACCAGTTTCATCTAACTCTGTCTCCCCCCAGGGAAGACACACAAAAGTAACTGTCTTTTAATGTATCTGGCAATTTAGAAGTCTCTTTGAAGAGTCCAGAATGTCTCGCTGGTGTTAGAAACGTTAGCTCTTTAAGTGTAGTCAATTTATTTAATCAGGTTGTATCTTCTTTTTTATACTTTGCAAGTATGGTATAGTAGATATGTTATATTTAATTAAGCAACTTGATCTATTTTCTGTATCAGGAGTTTTAAATTGTCAGTGGATTTTTTTTTGGTCATCTTGCTATTTTTCACAATGTTCAAATACCACATTTATATTATGTCTATTCTCTTGTTTGTTTGTTTGTTTGTTTTTGTTTGAGACAGGGGCTCCCTATGCAGTTCAGGCTGGCCTTGAGCTCACTCTGTAGCCCACGCTGGTCTTGAACTTGCAAGGATCCTCGCAGGTGCCTACCCCCACACCTGGCTATTACGTCTATTCTCCATTTCTGCTTTTCCTGGCTCTAGATTAACACCTGTATCCTCCAGTATTGATCCCCTGGATTTAATCTTAGTTCTAGCCACATCTTTGTAATGGTTGATACCTTGTGTCAACTTGAGAAGTCCAGAAGCTTAACTAAGTAACTCACCATCTCTGCACTCTGGGGTGTAAAGGACATGCCCTCAACACTCCAGGATGTTGTCTACTACAGTTGAGAAATTTACAAGTTTAACTAAGTAGCTCAGCAAGGGCAGGGCCTTACTCTGTAAACACCCTGAGCCCATGCAAGAGGGCATGGAGATGGTGTGAGCACTACACCCACTCAAGGGTGAGCAGTCTGCATACAATGTATCTCCCTCCCCTTTTGTTCTTGTTGCTTTTGCTGTTTTCTGCAGCCTTGAACTGTTGCCCCTCTACTGTCAACCTGCTTTGGAGCCAGATGATTATGGACTGAAACTTCCATAAACCGTAAGCTAAATAACTTTTTCCTTCCTTAATTTTGGGTGTTGGGTATTTTGTCCCAGTAACAAGAGAAAAGTAATCAAGATAATCTTTAATACTTTTTTTACAATTAGTTTTTCTTGATTGTTCATTGTTATAATATCCCCAACTGTCTGTCACATCACTTCAACAGGCTGACCTCCTGCCAGAAGGGCCTTTTAACAAATTGAGATAGTATTTTCAATAGGACTTGTGATTGATTCAATGTGTAAGACGTATCTAATATTTAACAAGTTTCTTAGCATCTAGACTAGTTTTACTCAGGTCATTATTTCTTCTCTTGGGCATCTCTTGTTTACTCTGTCAGTAAACAATCTTTGTTCATCCTCCTCTGCGTGGCAGTCCAGATGGACCCTACTGGATTTTCATTTTATCTCTTGGGCTCGGGCTGGGTAGCAACTGAGTTAGGAGGCCTTTTCGGCACTCTTCCTCTGCCAGCTCCCCACTCACTCTGATGAGCTCATTTTTAAGTTCCGGAAGTTTTGTCCCTTCTTGGACCTGATCTTCAGATGTCACTTCTCTATTACTGGAAATCTTCCAGTCTGTATGTTAAAAAGAGACTGTGCTTTAATGGACATTCCTCGAATTTTTGTCTGCTTTGCTCAACTTGTGCAGCTTCCTCTAGGAGCTTCACCTTTGAATGAAGACTGGGCTGACTGGGGGGCAGCTGCAGATGGGGCACTGCTGGGGATGTCTGCGGGCGTGTACTTCCTCAGGCCAGCGGGAGCATACCCCACTCACACTGTCCTGGGCGCTGGCTTTTAACACCCTTGTATTTTTAAATTTTGTAACAGAATCTGAATTGCCTAGGCTGCGCTAAAACTTGCAACCCTTCTGCCTCAGCCTTTCTGAGTCCTAGGATTCTGACCATGAATCAGTGTGCATAGCTGATTTCTGCTTTCCTGAATGGATTAATTAGCCTTCAGTAGGATAAATAAAATTCACCTTTGTAAACTTTTAAAATATCAGTGCAGGGTACCACATACATCAATGATGAACTGTTAAATCAGTGGTTTTAAAATAAAAATCTTCATAAAGTGGATATTTTACATAATTCAATTTTCTGAAATTCCAGAACACATCTAATATTTCTGTAAATGTTAACTTGTCAACCTGAACTGGTAAGAACTTTCCACCTACTAGACCTACTAGCTTCTAATCTTTACTAAGCACTCAGTAAATTTAAAATTTAACCGTTCCTGACATGGGCTTAATTTATATGTGGACAGATTTAGGGAGGTTTCATAATTAGTAGACTGAAGGGTTATTTTACCTCTGAGGTGAGTAATGTTATTTCCATTTAACAGCTGAGGAATCTGAGGCACAGAGGTAACAACTTGTATAATGCTCACACAGATAAGTTGCAGAGCTCTGCCTCAGCCTAGATTACAAGCAAGTGCCACCACACTAGGCACAGTGCTGGAATCTGAACTTAGGTTATCTACACAGTGGTACCTTGGTTCATGAATGCTTTTGTTTGCAAATTCTGCATCAGGTGACAAACACAACTGTAGTCATCTTTCCCACATAAACACAGTGTGGATATCTTTTCCAAAATTACAGTAGAACAAATTAAATTTGTGAACCAAGGCAACTGTGTTTAGCTGAACCTGAGCACTTAACTATTCCATACTGCATCCCAAATAAGAAGCTGCTATAAAAGCAATAAAGCTCTATTTCTTTACATAGTCAGGATACCAATATAAAGGAAAAAATAAATGTAACTGAGCTGCTCACAAACTGGTAAATTTTATCACTAAAAAGCTAACAAGTTGAAGTTTAACTGACTTGGATACAGAAGCACTGTTTTGTGTGGAGTTTCCAACTACAGTTATTTGCTACTCAAGGACAGGGCTATACAATCTGTGATTGTGCCACTGTAGGAACATAACAGAATGTACCTGCACAAACTAAGTGGCTATGAGGTCATTAGTGGAGAGGATCTGATGGTACCATGGTGGTACATGTGATCCCCCTATTGATTGACACATCCCCATACAGCACATAACTGTATTTAAATTATTTAATTGTCAAGTATGCCCAATAGATATTTAATTTACATCTTCCAAGCCCAAATTATTATTAAAAACCTCCATCAAATTAAGGACATTTGGCATATAAAGTACTTTACTTTTCTTGAAGTCCTTTGAATATTTGTACCAAGGTGTCAGCAATTTCTTCCAAAACTTCATGGTAATGATAATTAAAAGCCATTTCAATGTCCAAACCAACAAATTCAGTTAGATGTCTATGGGTATTGGAGTCTTCAGCTCTGAATACTGTGAAATTAAAAGAAGAAATAAAATGCAAATAGTGTTTAAATTTTAGGTAAACTGGTCTAAAATGTGGTTTAATACTGCACAAGTTTACTATTTTCCTATCACTACAGATGAAGGACTTCTGATAAACCATGTGTTTGGGCAATGTCGGAAACAGCAAATCCACTACCAACTCCTACGGTTCCACAGTAAAAGCTGCACCAAATGTAAATTAATAAGAGGGACTTATGAGAACCCCAAGAGAATACAAGATCCTGAGGTACCTTCTCAATAATTAAAACCTTCTCAATAATTAAAAGATTCAATTATGACCAATATAGTAAGTTCTTTTCTATTTTATTAAAACAAGACTCAAGCTAAATGAAACTCTGCACAAATGAAGTAACATTACCCAGATTTGAGCCATCATTTCCATCCGCACTGCACTGCGTGCTCAGCGCTCCTGAGCCTAGCTTGGCTCGTCTTTCGCATCACTGCCAGATTAATATTCCTGTAACACCACCCCGCTCCGTAACAGAAAATGGCTTGCAAATGACTGCCGCAGTAAAACATAGAAATGACAAAAAGAAAAAAAATCCAAACCTTTTATGCTTTCATAATTTAACCTTAGCCTGTACTTCCCACTTCTCCTTAACATTATTCTTGTTTTTGTTTCTTTTGGCAGTTCACGCTCTTCACTTGTTTCCTCCGAGGAGGACGGCAGCTCTCTTGCTGCTGCCCCTGCTGCCCCTGCGGCACGCTTCAGCTCGGACTTCCTTTTAGGGTGCCTCTAGCAAACTTCACCTGCCTTTTGCACTCACTACATAATCACCTACTACATAACTAACACCCATCTGCTAACTGTACAGCACAGTCTGATTACTCATTTTAAAAATCATTTGATTCTTCCCGTGACTGCTAGATGCATGTACGTCTTAGGCTGAGAGCAGGGATGTTTATTCTCCTGTCACTGAAAGCTTGATCTACAAATCGGCAGCATCAACTGTACCTTCTCAGGCCTCACCCCAGAGCTACTGACTAGAACCTGTATTGCAGAGAGCCCCCAGGTGACTTGTATGCTTTGACATTTGAGACGTGCTGGTTAACTCTTTTTTTTTATGTACATGGTACCTGGAGTAACCAGACTGTATATAAAGCACGTGTTCAACAAATAGCTGGTTAATAAATTCAGAAAATTAAGACCGTGATCTTGGCAGTTTTTCTATTAGCAAGTATTTAATTTTTATTGAACTATCAAAAACATACAAAATAACTTGGTAAATTTTAAAGAATTAAGTAAACCTTTTTCTTTTTGCTTATAATTAACTTCACAAAAATATGGCATATAATTATATGGTTGTGCTTGACTTTAATATAACCTTTTAAATGTGAAACATTTCCTATAACTTGAGCATAAGATCTATACTGAAGATAGTACAAACACTAGGTAAACAGAACAGCTCTAGAACAAAATTGTTAGTAAAGCAGACAAAAGTAGACTGTAAACTTACAACAGTAGGAGGTTATAAAGAAAACAAGAGATAATATCTGGAAGAGTACAACTATCTGGGTTTTAGTACCAATGGGAAGTTGAAAGGCCAGTCCAAATGGGAACCACTTTTGTTTTCAATAAAAATTTTCTTCACCATTCTTCAAGAAGAGATAATGTGCTGGGCGTGGTAGCACACCCCAGTAATCTCAGCACTCAGGAGGGTTAGGCAGGAGGATCACTGTGAGTTCGAGCCCAGGCTGCGCTATGTAGTAAGTTCAAGGCCAGCCTGCACTGCATAGCGAGGCCCCATCTCAAAAAACCAAAACCAAAACAAATCCCCCAAAACAAAAATAGGTAATACTTATGATTTTATTTATACAAATGATACTCAAATGTTTAAAAAACTATTGCGCATATTTTTAAAAATCTCTACCCAAGTACACTGTCATTTCTATCTCAAAGTATTGTTTTTATATCCAGCAGATACAAGGATTTGAGCTTTCAAAATGTCTGCACATTATATATGTAAAATGTGTATCTAATGCCACAAATACTATACAATTAATGAACTCAGAAAAACCGTAAGTGATAAGATCTTACCTGGTCCAATACAGAAAACCTTGTCGAAGTCGGCACAGATGCACATTTGCTTGTACAGTTGTGGGGACTGAGCCAGATAGGCATTATTCTTAAAATATGACACAGTGAATACATTGGCGCCTCCTTCACTGGCAGCTGAAATGTAAACATTTACATTATGAGAATTAATTACACGTCCATCAGTGTAAGCTTTTGATAAAAACAATTTATGCTTTGATTCAACTAATTTATTTCAGGAAAAAAAGACTGGAAAAACCAACAATTATAGAGGAATCATACCACACAGATGTATTTCTCCTTCTTTGGCTATAAATGCTCCCTTTCTGCACCAATATCAAATACAGTAAAGATATTTTCAAGTTGTAAAAATTTTAAAAAAGGAAGAAAGATATTCTTAATCAGTTTTCCAAATACTAAGAATGTAATGCTTAGTTTGTTATTTGTATCTAAATGCCATTTATAATGTGGCATAATCCTTTTTTAGTGTTGCTTAAGCAACTCTAAAAAGGGTGAAATAATTAGAACAAGATTTTCATATCAGAATGAGAATTAAAAACTCCCAGCTACTTGGGAAGCTGAACCAGGTCAGCTTCCCTTATAAATTCAAGGGCAGCCAGGGCAACATAGTAAGACTTTATCTCCAAGTAAAATATAAAATATAAAAAGGTCTGGGGATGTAGCTCAGTGGTAGAGCACCTCTGGGTTCAATACTAAGTAGGGCAAAAAAAAAAAACAAAAACCCAAAAAAACAAAAAACCCAAAAAAAACCTGTGTGGGTTGGAGGGGGACCACTAATATTAACATGGCTTCCTCTACTGGTATGTATTCAGCGACTTTACAATGCAATTTCTACAAAAAAATTTCAGTATCAATTTTGAAAGAAACATACAGTGGAAATAGTTCCTTGTCTAACTTATATAACCAGAATTAGACTTTGTGTATTACTCCCTTATAGTTATTATCACAATATAACTCATAGAATAAGGAGATGTAGTATTACTGGGGGTGGTGATATAGTTGATATATAGCATGGTCTTCGAAATACTAAGTAGTATTAACACTAAGAGGCAATAACCCTCAAAGGATACTCAGGATTACTGAAATGTAGAAACTGCATTGTAAAGTCGCTGAATACATACTAGTAGAGGAAACCACGTTAGTATTATGTAAGCAACTCTGGGGAAAGGAAGGAAGACATACATTGTTTTGAGGGGTGGGATGGTGATGGTACTGGGGACTGAACCTAGGGCCTTCGCACTGAACTACACCCTTAGGCTCCCTTCCCCACTTTAAAAATACTTTTTAAATTTTGAGACAGGTCTTGCTAAGTCATTAAACTGCCCAGGTTGAGTGCCATTTTCTTGCCTTAGCTTCTCAGAGTGCTAAAAAGTAAGTTTATTTCTAAAAATTAGGGAAAAAAAAACTAAAAAGAAAAATATAAAAAGAGAAGTATCTTGACGCATACCTGAAATAATTTTAGGAGTTTGGATTTCCACAAAACCTTTATTAATTAAAGTTTCTCGGAAGAGATGGCAGATGCCAGACTGGAGACGGAAGATTGCCTGACTAGTTGATGTCTACAAGACAATAACGAAATGTCACTCAATCAATTCAATATACTTACTGAGCACTTGCCATGTGTGCTCTGCACGGCTGGAAACCTAAAGGTAAATACAATTATTGCTCTCAGCATTTTAAAAGCCTTCTCCTAAGAGGAGAAGACAAATGCACACAATGTAACAGAGGGCAAAGGTGGCGAAGGTATGCTGCAAAGTAATGGCTACACAGTGCATGATCTTACAGGCTGTTCTCACAGCAGATGCACAGCAAGCAGATGTTTTAATTTGTAAGCATTCCATAAAAGAAAATTATTTAACAAATTAATGAAATACCTTATTTGTGAATTTTAAAAAAGCAATCCATTAAGAGAGATGTACCAGTATTTGTGCAGCGTACAAATGCACTCCATATGAAAGATTTTAGCACTGAGTAATAAATGAATAGCTGCCATGCACTTAATCAGTTATTATCAACAATGTATTAATTTGAGACAGTCACGTGTTTGTTCCAATTACGATAATAAAAGGAGCAGGCATTCGATGACACTGATTCCCCAATGGCACATAAAGCAACGAAGTGTAGTATTCTGTCGTCTTCTGTTTTCTCTCCTTTCCCAGTTGCTGCACACCCCACCCCCCTTTCAGGTTCAGTCACCTCTAATAGTGGCCAAAAAGGTCTAGAGGTAATTATCTTAAGAACTGGATTCTTACCCCTAGGTCTTGTACATATATCTCCTATGACCATACAGATGCTGTGGATAGCTGAATTAGTATCCAGCAATTTCAATTACTTGCCCCGGGTCAAAGGGCTCACTCTTGACTTGGTGCACACAGCATTCTGAATTTAAGTAAAGCCCTTTGAAAGCACTATTAATTACGGATACCCTGTATTTCTTTCACTGTAAAGAATACTATTTCATAATCTTAAATCTAGAGATCAGGGCTAAATAAATTTATATAAACCAGGACATACTTGAGTGATATTTTGTAATTCAAATTCAAGATGCAAATCATTTAAATTCAATATGCAAATCAATAATTCTTCACAAAGTAATGGGAATCATCTAAAAGACCTATATAATTCATTAGACTACCTACTCAGTTTGAATACATCTACATTTAAACTAGAGAGAAAGACTTATGGTTAAAAAAAATTACGTGGTTTAAGGGAAACATTTGGTTCATGCAATCACAACGAATTGTATAATATATTTTCAAAAATCTAGCAGCCTATTTAAAACCAAGAGCTGTTTAAAGCTCTTTCACCATTATTCATATGGCTATAGAAACATATGTCTCACCAAAGTTCTTTTATTTTAATTCTCCACGAGGGTGCCCCGTTCCTGGAGGTACAGCAATACCAGGTCAATGCGTGGGGTAGACAGAGCAAGCGCCTATTCCATCTCCTGGCTCCAAAAATCCATTTAATAGATTGTCCTCAGCTAGAGGACGTATCAGATATTAAACTGATAAGAACAGATACTACACTTGATCTTAGCCAAAAGGCTGAGAAGCAATCACTGAAGTTCTTTAGGAGTGCAGACGGACTTTTTTTTGGTTTGCAAAAGTCTGTTTAAATTAGCTGGCAACAAATTAGAAACCAGCACTTGATGCTGTGTATTCACTGACCCACAAGTCTCAAAATGGGCTACATTACTGAGCAGTGATACAAATGCTCGGACAGCCACTCTCACTACTCTCCACTGCACATATGCGCGATACAAAAAGGAGTACACCACAGAAACACGCACACAGAGCACGCGACTGTACAAGGTGCTTTCAGAGATAATGTGGTTTCCCATTAATGGGAGTAACATGGTATACTGGTGAAGCAAGGGAAGCTGAGGAGAGCCATAGGGTTTCTTAAGGGTCAGGTTGCCTTTGAGTTCTAAATTGCTCCCTCCTTTGGGCATGTCAAAACAAGTGGCAAAAGAGACAATATGACACAGCTTTTAAAATGGCTCAGTTTCTATATTCACTTGGCAGTACCAGGAATGAAATGACTGTTCTAAAAACTCATGTAAGAGTCTGGTTTCCTTGATAAAATTAATCTTTGCAAATAAGCAACATGTACTTCACAGTATTTACATGAGATCTGTCATATGAGTGAGTATTTTGCAGACTAAATGGCTTTAGTGTAGGAGGTGTACACAAAGAAATGGATTATAGTTTTGAACCGACTCAAGTAATCCATTCCTATCTGGGAAAAGCAAAGAATGATTCTCTAAGAGGGAAAAATACGTATCTGCTTCTCTGACAACATTGGCTGTCCTTAAGAGCGGGGAGAAAGAAGAGAATAATTATGAGCTAAATGTAACTCCCTGAACATATTCGTAGAAAACCTTCAGCAATGCCTATCCTTAAGGATGAAGCTATTTTGCCAAAGAATCCAGAATATAAATAAACTAGGTGAGTGCTCTACACCAACAAGTGGCAGGAAAAGTAATTTAATTCAGACTGCCAGGAATGAAAACTGCTTTAATATTTTAACATTCTTGGGGTCAGATAATAAAAGTATTTTTTAATTAGGCCACCAGTCTAGAAACTTCATAGATAATATAATTCATTATACAAATGTTAGGCTACACTAGAATATGAAGATGTTTCTTGAAATATTTCACATTATATGGAAAAAGTAATTTTGGCTTTTACCTCCAACTTTTCCAACTCTTGACTTTGCAAAACTGGGAAGAATAAACAGCTGTTTTTGTAAACTAAGTTGCTTGAAGGATTTAAAATTGTTAGTGTACACAATCCATCCTTCCATCCATCCATCCTTCCTGCCTTCCTTCTTCCTTCCCTCCCCCTCCCTCCTTCCTTCCTTCTCTTTCTCCTTTCTTTCCCCTTCCTTTCCTTTTCCCTTCTTTCCTCCCTCCTTCTCTATCTTTTTTTGTACTAGAAATCAAACTCACACCCTCACACTTGCCAGGCTGGCATTGTGCCGCTGAGCTGTATTTCTGGCTCAGTCCTGGCTAAATGTAAGGTCAAACTAGGGGTTAAAAATGAAAGCGTTGCTAAGGGCCGCACAAGCACCATGAATGAATGACACTCTCTGGGTGGTGCAAGACAAGCAAAGGACGCGCGCCCCATCTAGCATGCCAGTCCAGATGGGCCCAGGGTTTCCATATTCTCCTCTGGCTTTTCTAGAAAAATGTGAAAACTTCTATTTTTTTTTTAAAGTTGGTTTCTCATTCTGTTGCCCATGCTGACCTTGGAACTCCTGGGTTGAAGTGATCCTTCTGATTCAACCTCTGGAATAGCGGGGGTTACAGATGTTCATCACTGCACCCAACAAAACCCTACTTCCCAATGGTGGCAGTGAATTTAAATTAAAATAATGACACTCACCAAAAACAACCGCAGACTCTCTGGGCCGAATTCTGGAGGCACAAACTAGTAACAACCGTGTAAACACATACCGTGGGCAAATACAGTGTGATACCTAACTCCTGCGGCCAAAATACATGAAAAACCTGAGGTTTCCAGGCATCAGCAAAACTTATTAGTACTCACTTTTTTGAGATAAATTAAAATGGAGACGATAAGACCAGACAACAAATAATGACTGAAACTGAGCGACTGTGAGGCCGACTTGCATAACCGCAAAGGAGCTGGAAAGATTCTTAAAGTAACAGAAGAATCTGAACATCAGGTAGAACATTTAAATAGGAGGAAGATGTGGTCAAACATTAAGAAAGAAAGATGACACTGGCTTTACTACAGTGATGAAACCACTGGAGTCTTTCACTTGCAACTAAACCAAAACGGAAATAGAAGATCCACGAGATTACTACATAAACCACCAGGGACAACTGTGTCTTATAAATTCTCTGTTGGATTGAGGCATTGATTACTCATCTGCATCAGGCTGTTCTGAAATGTGCATATAATTCCTCTCACAATTTTGTAGCGTTGTTAACTGTTACATTTTCACTTGCTGACTAAACAGTGTCCAAAACATGCCTCACCTGGAATGAACCCACACATTGGCTTCATGATCGCCTGTGTTTTTTTTTGAGATAGGCTCTTGCTATGTAGTAGAGGCTATCTTTGAACTCAGTTCACTATGTAACCTAGGCTGGCCTCAAACTCATGGCAACACTCCTGCCTCTGCCTCCCCAGGGCTTGGGATTACAGGTGTGGGCCACCACATCCGGGTTCACCTGTCATTTTAAAACAAAGTGATTCGATATCCTGTGCACTAGTACTTGACTGTTTCTGTTACCAGCAATTCTTTTTAGGGGATGCATCAGTCGGAAAGGTAAACTGTTTCTTGTATTTTATACTTAAATATAGGCAAATGCTGATTAGCATTATGGTATCCCTGCCCGTCTCAGTTTTGGCACAACCACATCACTTAATAAATAAATGAAGCATACCCTAAGGTCTATGACTCTGTTGTCTAATCTTGTATCTTGGTTAACTGTAGCTCTTCCTTCCTGAAAGAAAAAAGATTGAAAAAAAGATTTTACTAATTTTTTGATGAACACGAAAAACACTATTACTTAAAAGCCATGTTTACTTTTAAGTAAAACTATGTAACATACAGACGTATGTTAATATTATGCAAAAAAAAAAAAACAAAAAAAAAACAAGGATCCAAAATAGTGTCAGAAACAGAGGCAGCACCAAAAAGCGTGTTAAAAGAGAAACAAGAGATGCGAATGAACATATGCTAATACTTTCTCCCCTCCACCCCCACCAAAACCTTGCTTCACTATTGGGGCACATCAGAAAAACTAACCAGCTGCACCATTATTGATTCCTGCATTTCACCTGTTAGCCTCGGGCTGACTGAACAGATAAAAGCAGACACAGAGCAGTGGTTTTCAGAAGTGAGGTAAGGAATCACTGAAGGTTCCTGAGACTGTGAATCCATAAGTCAAACGTATTTTTTCATAATAACACTTCTCACTCATTCATCATGAATGGACTGGGAAATTTTCTAAAGGCAGTATGATAGCACTATCATAAAAGAACAAGCCCAGAGGCAATAAGAGAATCTAGCTATTGCACATTAAGCTAGACAGTATAAAGATTTGTATACACGTAACAGTCATACTTCACAGTAAATTATTTTTGTCTTAGAAAACGTGATTATATATAAAATCATATATTATTTTAAAACACTGATATTTAAAAATTTGTTTTAACTTCTATTTCTATAAATAGTGACAGACCATCAAAACAAATGCTGGGGGATATCTTCAGTTTTGTTTTTGGGAAGAGGTGGTTTTTAGAGACAGGCTGCCCTTGAACTCACAGGGACCCTCTTGTCTCAGCCTCCCAAGTGCTGGGATTATACGCATGCACCTCCAACGCTTGGATACTTCCACTATTTGTAAAAGGGACTGTAAGACCAGTAAGTTTGGAAATTGCTGGTGTGAGAATAAATTATTTATTTATTGGTGCTGAGGGTGGAATCCAGGGCCTTGTATGTGCTAGGCAAGTGCTCTACCGCTAAGTTGTATACCTGGCCCTTACAAGAGTAAATCTTAATAAAAACAGGCTCAAAGCAATTTGTAGGTACTCTTAATATAAAAGCAGGACATTAGGTTTTTAATATTTTGTGAGCTAGACAAAAGGATGTTTTCTTTCTAAAAGGCTATTTCATAAATATAAATTTTACCTCTTCTCCTTCTACCTCAGGTCGAACAGCATCATCCAGCTGCAGGGGCAGGCGGGGCTCAGCCAAACTGATGACAAAAATCTGAAAGTGAGAAATTGCCAAAAAAAGCAGAAAGCACACAAAGCTGGATTATCTTCTGCTTAAAAACAAAAACCAGATTAAGCAATATTTACACACACCTTTAACTACTTGCTGAAATCATACAGGTTGATACAAACTTTTCACCTATAAAATGGGGATCGTAATTTTTTTAAAAGCTGCTGTTAGGGAAATCAGTCTCAGAGCTTGAATTATAATGAGGTCTGCAGTAAGAAATCAAACCATTATCGACGAGTTGCTATTGCTATTAGCAGCATTCGGCTAATGCTATTCCTAGGGCTAAGTTCAGTCCCTCTTTGCTACACCTCTCCTCCCTTTGCTCATTCTTTCTCTCGGAGTACTCCTTCGCTGTCTCTTATAAGCAAACATGCTGCATCTCATTTTCTGCTACTCTCCTTGTTGGGTGCTGCAATACAGGATGTTCATTTATGTTGTTAAAATCCCTCAACATTCACTGACACAAACTTCACATTTTAGCGATAAAAAGCAATTAGGTCATAAAGACTAAGTTAAGAGTTTTCTGATTACCCTTAAAAAAATGTTACTGTATTAGTTATACTCCCCAATTATTACCGAAAAATCTGGGACGGCACAAAAGGGAAACAAGCCTCACTTGGTTAATTCAAGAAAGGAAATTACATTCTTCATGTGGCAGATCACATTTAGCATTCAGCTCAGACACTTCAAGAAAAAGTGTCAGAAGGGTACTTCAGTCTTCCTCATCATGACAAACACTTTGTCACTACCCTCTTAACCCTAAATTGTAGGGTTCCCTTTGACAACTTATCTTCAATCCAAGGTAACAGAACTGAAGAACTACTTCTACTTTGATAACTAGCGGAAAGGTATCATCTCCTTCATAAGATTGTATTGTGACTGCCAGAACCTCACACATTGTTTGGCACAAAGTATATATAATCAATAACTGCTGCGGCATAAATAAATGAATGAAAAAGGAGTCAATGCTAGTTAAATCTATAATACTTTATGTTTGTGAAATACATTACAACTATTTTTATTTTGGCATAACTTGTCTGTAAATTCCTTTAGACTTCATTAACACTTATCAAGGTTGGTACTACTTGTTTGATGGTAAGAATATTTTTTTAAGCCCATGGGGAGTGAACTCAGGGCCTTCAGTATGGTAAGCAAGTACAATTACCCCTGATCTATATTCCCAGTCCAATAAGACTATCTTAACAATACATTTGTTTTAGTCAATATAATTTTCTATATAAAGTACTGAAAAAGATACATGGAAGACGGAGAGAGGGGGCTCTTTCTTGGCCACCATAAATGGACTTAGGTTAAGACTTCCTGGTGGAGTTGATTCAGTTAGACTTACACAAAGAACAAAGTAATCTGTCAAGTTGGGTTGGTAAAAATACAAGATTTTCTATGTCTCAAAGAGTTTCATGATAATCAATTCCTATTTAAATATAACCTTGCTCCCAAGTTAGTATGTAGGTGCTAATCTTTGTGCATCTATTAATCTGCCTCTCTTATGCACACTTGTGCTTGCAGACAGACAAACAGACAGACAGACAGATAAGACACTCATACACACACACACACAGAGTTGAGGGTGGGACAGAGCCACCTTGTTTTGAAGAATACTTAAGAGAAATTTAAGGATGTATGTTATAGATGCAAACGACTCTGAGATTTGAGAGAGAGTGTTGAGTTCCAAGTTACAGGGTTGTTTCAACAACAGTAAATATGTGTAAGTTTACTCAAGGCATTTTAAGTCAATAATAATGAACATCTTCAGTTTTTATGCTGTAGAGGAGATGAGGAATACATCTTGTACACTTGTGTGCAGACAAAGTTACTACTGGGCTGTGAGACCAATATGAGAATGTCTCTTTTGACTTCTCTATGCTACAAAAATATTAGAAGTACAATTAAGCTGTCAGTACACCGGAAAAAGCAAAATTCATAACAAGACAGGCTTTTAACTGAATAAAGGTTTTCAGGTATGTTTTACGCTTTTCCCTTATGACTATGGCTGCACTGATTCCTCCTGTTTCTGTATGTATGGTCCTAGCCATGATGTTGCCTTCTTCCTAGCAAGAGCTGGACTCTATTTCTCCATCCCTTAAATCTAAGTTTTGCAATGTGACTGTGACCCACAGGACAGGTAGAGAATGTGAAATAGGCAGAAATTTAAAAAGTGCTGTGCACAGGGCTTTCCTTATTTGTCTCTGGGAACCATCTTGGTACTACATAGACCTCTCTGGGCTGGGTGTGGTTGAGGAGAGGCCGAGAAAGAGACGCCCTAGGTACATCAGTGAACTCAATCAATGCCATGTGCAGCAGACTCTGAATAGCTCACAGAATCATGAGCAAACCAATGCCTGTTATTTTAAGGAGGTATGTACTGTGGGAGTGCATTATGTAACAAAAGCTAACTGTTCCAGTAGTCATAAACATCGTATTTTACATGAACTTGGATTATTAACAACACATACATTTGACATAGAAAGCTGTAAGAACTACTCAATTCTTACACACAATTACAATATTTCTAGACACAATTTTACACACACGTGCGCACACACATCGTTTTTCTTTTGGGGTGGCAATCAAACATAGGGCCTTGTGCATGCTAGGTAAGCATTCTATTGATGAGTTCTATCACTAAATCCTACATTTTGTTTTTCTAAATGTTACCTTCTGAACGTGTAATTCAACATCTTGCTGTGTACAGCTTCCAATTTTTTGATTCACTTTTCTCACAACGCCTTCTACATCTACGATGCTTTCTTTGTTGATGCTGTCAAAAGAAAAAATTCCCAATTTCAACCATCTCATTAGAAATGTCAATTCATTTGGCTTTTAATCAGAAAGGCTATGTTACTCTCTCTTTTTAAAAATATAGTAGCCATTTGAGATAAAGCCAGTCTACTTAATGTACTGTAACAAGCTATTATGGAGCATACCTTGTGAGATTCCTTGAAGAGACGACTTTTTAGATAACATAATTTAGTTACCATTTATCAGATTCTGGGCATAAAAGGCAACAAGACCAAGTGAATTGTGAAATGTAGTAAAAAGTCTTTCAATTATTAAAGAATATTTTCCTTCCTATATTTGAGATTCACTAAGATCAGCATTTCCTATATTGAGACATACTGGCTTCAATAAATGCAATTATTAGTATGTAATGGAATTAAATAATAGAAGAAGGTCAACTGAAAAGATTTCAACATAGTAAGAGGACATTAGGGTGCCGTTTTGTGATTAAATATTCATTGTCTATAGTTTTGAGTACACTTTGTCCCTGGATTTATGACAGACTAATAGATTGTGTGTTCCCACTTAAAAGAAGTGGGAACATACAATGAATGTTAAATAAATGCACCTCTGCATAGTTTATTCTTTCAATTGTATTATTTAACAAACTTGAATTCTGAATGTCAGACATTCAAATTCTGAAATAAAAAACTAAGCTGTTTATTAAACACTTTTTAAAATCTCTAATACATAACCAAGAAAGAAAATTATAATCTGAAATAGTGATTTCCATAAAAAAAGTACTAGTTTTATTTTTGTGTGTTTTCTTGTACTGACAGAATGTGTCACAATGTATTTGGTGAAAAGGGTAAGATTTAACTTTCATGAAAAAATTCATTCTGATGAGGAGTTGGGATTTTAGTAGATATTCCAGAAACCCAACAGTATTTTTTTTTTGATGTGCATGTGGGTACTGGGAATTGAACTAAGGACCTCATATTGCCAGGCAGGTGCTGTGCCACTGAGCTACATCCCCAGCCCCCCCAACAGTGCTTTTTTATACAATAGGACACCACAATCAATTTCAATGAACACTTACTCAGGGTTATAAAGGGATCAAAATGAGGACAATAGGTGAAGAATGCTAAAGAAAGAACAAATGTATTTTTCCTTTGTTAGACTACCTGGAATTCTATGCAGCCAATTGCCTTTTACAAATTCAAAAGTATACATACCTCTTACACTTTAAGTCTCTTGCACTGGAGCTAAATTTTGTGCACTGAAGGGACAATGTATTATGGTAAAAATAGCTGACAAACCAAGATAAGGCTTTTCTAAGACCTGAAGAGATCAGAAGGTTCAGTTTACTGTTAAAGGGCTTTCTAACACGGGAAATTGACAGTCACTAGATCTGTCTTCTATGTGACTGCCATCTACCAGTTGCCCACCTGTGTACTGATACCATGTGAGAATTCCATTACTCATTTCACAGCATTCCATGAAAAAGGTTTTCTCCTCCTCACTCATCAGCACAATGTTTCAAGTAACCTGCCTTGCCCCTGCTGCAGCTCCACCTGGCTACCTTTCCGCTCTGCCCAGCCCTCTCTGTTCTATTTCTTACCCTTCTGGCTCCCTTGTAGAAGGCACTTGATGGTCCTTTGGCCCTTCCACTACCATATAATCTTTTTCAAGACATTCAAATATATTTACTCTTAAGGACTGTGTTGTATCAAGTTTCCTCCTGAAAATAGCTGAAATGTGGTCAGAGACCAGGCTGTTGGAAATCCAATGAAATAAAAAATTTCTTTCTCCTTCAAAAGTACCACATGAATTCCTTTTATTTTTTTAAACATTGAATAAGTTAGTTCTAATATTACATACACCTAAACCTATGTCTCTATTCCTATCCAACTGCAGACATAAGTGAATTCAGAAGAAAAAACATTAAAACAAAAGTCAGATTTACAGAAAAGATCAGACTAAAACTGGTACCTCCGACTAGTAAAAGGCTGTATGAGGGGTTTACGTGTGTGTGTGTGTGTGTACATATATACATGCACAGGTATGATTAGTCAAAACAAGGACAGGAATGCTTGAGTACGTTTCTGCCAACAGAAGGATAAAATCTCACCTTGATTACAAAGTTTAGCTAATTCTGACATATGTGAACAGGCTCTGTACTTAGTGTGTTACAGTTTAATTACTATCACACATTATTCAGGTTTGAGTTTTACCTTTTGAAATTAATATGCCACTATGTCCATATTCTGAAAAGGGCTGTACATAACAAACAACTAGAAGTCTTGTGTTTTTAGAGGATATGACAGGGGAAAAGGCCATGGTGGAAAGCAGAGAACTTTTGGGAACTATTTCATTGCAGAAGTGGATGAAGTAAATCATACATCTTTTAAAGAGCTAAGTCAGCTTTTCTTATTACTGGTCCCCATCCGCAAATATGCTATCACTGATTGTATTCATGTTTTCTATTTCCAACCATCCTATTACCCTCCGTATAATCACTCAAGAAAGATAAATTAGTATAGCTTTGATATTAACTCTAGCTAGGGGCCCGCGGGTGGCGCAGCACCTGCCTGGCAAGTGTTAAGTCCTGAGTTTGATTCCCGGTACCCTCTCTCCAATACTTTAGCCAGCAGGCACTGCAAATCTCATGTCATCCATTAGAAAATGACAACCATCAATTTTGTTTCTGGTACCAGGAATCGAATTCAGGACCCTGCACTTGTCAGGCAGGGACTGTGCCACTGAGCTATGTCCCTGGCCTGACAACCATCAATGTAATAGTTTAGTTCTAACTAAACAATACAATAAATTAGTAAAACAGCACTGTTTGTTATGTAAAGCACTTAATAAAAATATTTTAAGTTGATAATCAAGTTTTTAAAAATAAAAAATGGTAAAAAAAACATGGAAGCTGCGGAAAAAATAAGACAGTACCTGGTTATCTGAAGGAAAAGAATTTAATCTTTTGAATATGACTGACATAAACTTTACTCATTAAATACAGGGATTTTTCCTTTAGCTGTAGTTTAATCAGTCCTGATGACTGGTTTTCGTATCACATGTGGAGTAAGAAACTAGTCAGGCCTGGTGGTCCACACCTGTAATTCCAGCATTCGGGAGGCTGAACCAGGAGGATCAATTGTTTGAGGCCGGCCTGGGCTAAGTAGTGAATTCAAAGCCATCTTGAATTACTCAGTGAGACCATGTCTCAAAAAAACAAAAGTGTAAGAAATGAGAAAAAAAAAAGTCTGATGGAACTATTAAAAGTGAGCATGACTGTTGGATTAAGTAACAGTTGACTGCTGAAGGAGAAAAAGAAAAAAATATATAAACACACAAACCCAAAACAGGAAAGAGGAGGTGTGACAAAGTAGCACAGTAATAGATGTTCATGATAATGGCCTCTGTCATCTAAGTTAAAAGGGAAGAATGTGTAAAACAGACTTCAAAGAGTTGGTTAAAACGGCCAAAATAGTTTAGTGTATGAAGAAATTTATGGTCAAAAATAATTTACTAATGAATAACCCCTCGTTCTAAAATGTTGCCACTTTTTCTTTTAAGTTTCACCATATCTCTTTAGTGTAATGAATCATTCGTTTCACGTCCTCATTTGTTGTGGTAGTGGTCCTCATTCCCATCCTTGTGCCGGGGATATAGCTCAGCGGCATAAGTGCTTGCCTTGCAAGCATGAGCTCATGAGTTCGATTCCCAGTACCAAAGAAAAAAAAGAAAAAAAAAAGTGATCTCATTCCCATCCTTGCTATGGCTTTCAGAGAGGCAGGAAGTACTTCTCTGCCCCTTGACTTTTGAGTTTGGTCATATGACTTGCCATTGAATGGTTATAATATCCTTGTCAAGAAATATCCAATCAAATAACATTGGGTATACAACCTTACATCTGGGCTGTCTACTCGGTACCATTGGTTTATCCACAGTTTTTATGACTGTGATAGTTAAATTTAATCATCAACTGGCTGCCTCGGAAATTAGTAGAGCACACCTGTGGGTGTCTGGGTTTTGGAGGTATGACCTCGAGGTCTGTATGTACTCTACGCCCCGCTGTTCCCGCTTTGCTCCTGGCTGCCACAAAGAAAGGCCCCCTTTTCGCCACACCCCTCTGCCACGACGTTTCTGCCTTTGAGCCAGCCAACCGTACACGGAACCCAACCCTCTGTGACGGTGAGTCAAATCTCCTACTTTAAGTTGTGGACATTTGTTGTTTTGTCCCAACAACAGGAAAGCTGACTAATACAAGTAGGTTTTGAAATCAGAAGTTTCAGTCCTTCAACTTTGCTGTCTTGCAAAATTCTTTTGGCTCTTTGCAGAGGTCCCTCTAGGTTTCACATAAACTTTAGGATAAGCTTTTCTATTTCCGCAAAAAATGCTATTGAAACTTTACAGGGATGTCACTGAATCTGTACATCAGCTGGAACAGTACCGCTATACTTAAGGTGGTCTTGCTATTATTTGAAATAGGTTAAATGTTCATTTCTAATTCCTCACATACAAACTGAGAAAAACATATAATGTATATGATGCATTACAGATATTTAAGACACCAGATATGAAGTTGCTCCTTGCTATCCGAGGGGACTGGTTCCCGAGGACACTGAAACCTGCAGATGCTCAAGCTCCTTCTATGTAAAATGGCACAGCATTTTCATGTAACCTATGCATACCCTCCTATATACTTTAAATCTCAAGTTACCTACAGTACTTAATATGAAGTAAAAGCTACAGAAACAGTTGCACAACCACATTCAAATGTTTTTGATTCGCAGTTGGCTAGACCTATGGATGCAGAATCCATGTATATGTAGGGCTGACTATAAAATTTGACTATGAAATATTAGAATTCTTATCAAATATAGCAGAATTTATACATTTAAATGAATATTGTTTTCCTCAAAAGTAACTGCTGGGGAAGGAGATGGGAGGTACAAACATGCATTTCAAAATCAGCACTACCTGAAGTAATTTTCAAACTACTCATCTGAATTGGTTTTGTGGTGTAACTCAGGTTTTTGGGGATCGATCATTTATACTTATCATTTACTACCCTTCAGTAACGTTGAAGACCGTGACAGAACTCTGAATGGGGGGAAAGAAGGGACCCATTAAAATGTAAATTAAAAAAAGAAAAAAAAAAAAAAGAAAGATGTCAAGAGGCAAAGAAAGCTGCATGTTTCCAAAAGAAAAAAAGAACGGAGAGTAGCTATCTTCAAGCTCCCCTGCCCCCCAGTATTAAGGACTAAACCCAAGGCCTTTACATTGGGCTGTATCTGGAGTCCTTTTTGATCTTTAGAAAAAGTCTTGCTAAGTCACTAAATTGCCCAGGCTGAGCAAAAACATGGACTTCTCCTGTTTCAGTTCCCAGAGTGGTAGGATTATAGCTACATTGATAATTTGATTTATTCTCTCAAAAAATGGGGGTTATATATTCAGCATATTTATATTTTATTTATAAATTGCACACGATTACTAAACTTGGGTTTATATTTAGATAATGACAAACCTGGAGAGAAGTTCATAGCTAGTGAATGAATGCAAATCTACACAACAATTTTCTTGATAGTTTTTGACTTGAGGTATATTGACATCTTGTCAGAATATACGAGACTATCATTTTTTTAAAAACCTCAGAAATATAGCAGGTAAAAAGATCTCACTGTGTGAGCACAAGTGTCAGTGATAATATTTTGTGCTTATATTTTTAGTTTTATTTTTCATCTGTGATTTCTTTGTGGAAATCCTTTTACGTCACTTGTCCATTTTCTGTGGGTCAGTTTATTCAAATATAACCCCCGTGACAAAACCACTTAACTAGGCACAGCAAACTGAAATTGGTTACAAGATACCGACAGTGAAGCAAGGAATAAGGGTGCCAGCATCAGCTCTTCATTACTGCGATGTCACGGTCCCTCTTCCGGCAGAAACTTCACATGTGTCGGTGACATGTAACCTGCGATGCAATCCAAATGAGAGGCCCTGTGTTTGCCTATAAATTAACTAATGAAAAGACATTTTTTCTCACTCTTTTAGATAAAGGAAGAATGGAAGGATGACAGAATAGGATGCAGGCAGATTGGTTAATTTTCTTTCCTTCAACGGGTCACTGTATGCAATTCATACTTCAGACACAACTTCAGACCAAAAATCATAAACATTCAGAAAGGCTGTGTCTCAGTTACTTTTTGTCTTGCTGAAACAAAATACCCAACACCCAAAGTTAAAGGAGGAAAGGTTTATTTCAGCTCCCAGCCTGTAGGTCTCATACCTCTGAATAGTTGGCTGGCTTCAGGGCAGGGTGGCACGGCAGAAGGGCATCAAGGGAGAAAAACAAGTTCAGAGCAGAGCAGGCAGCAGGCAGCACGCAGTGAGCAACAGCAGCAGCGGACTGCCTCTCGCTTTCATCCCTTCGGGGCTACTTGCCTTTGGGATGGTACCGTCCACACCAGGGTGGGCTTCTTTAATCCCAGCATCACATCCTTAACCCCACCTTCCTTAATCCCAGCACCACACTCCCTAGGTCCAGCCACCTCCGAACCCATGGCCATGTGACGCTTGGAGGGGACATCCACATGCAAGCCATAACCGGCTGTTAATGGAGTAGATGATTCCAAAGTCACCTGTCTCCTACTTAGAAGTACCTTCACTAGTACTTCTAAATACGGGACAGGTGTAAAAAACACCTTTAACAGCACACACTTTAGTCAAAGAGGTCAGCATCTTGCACACAAATAGTACAGAAATAAATTTGAGGAAAAAGTAGTTTGCTTGTCTCTTTCTACTTGGTCCTAGTGATGTGTGGACGGTAGAAAGTTCTCTTGGAGTACGAAGCAGAATCACTTCTAATCCAGACTGCCTTAATCAGTGACTCTTGAGAAATGGCAGGCTTTATTCTAATGATTTTAAACAGTTTTTGGAAATGTTTTAAAATATTCCTTAAAAATTTTATTTTTCTTATTATTTATCGTTCAGCATTCAAAAACTTTTAAATCTTCACTAGTACATGTTTGCAGGACATAACGATTACATTCACTGGGGGGAACTGGTGCATGTACACAGACGTCTCTCGTCTTTTTTCGGTCCCCCCTGCCTCTACCTCAGAAGTGAAAGTTAATCCAGTCACCACCTCTTGTGTTCCCCTTCGGTACATACTCTTCCACACTTTTTCTTATTTGTAGAAAATAAGTGCTGCGCTGTAAATTTGTGTCACACTTCTATGGTACTGTTGCTCACTTTTATGAATGTTGAAGCAAATACACTGAGTTTTATAACTTGAATTAAAATGATCTTAATGTAATCCCTTAAAGTATTATTATCCTCATTACCACTTAAAAATTTCCTGTGAAGCCCTTCACATATATCAACTCATTTCACAAGTACCTACAAGGCAGGAACTATCACCACTTTACAGAAAATAAAACTGAGATGCTAAGAGGTTTACATGGTACTGGCCGACTGTCACACATTTAGTACAGTTATTTATGGATTGTCCCACTAGGTAATTCTGTTATAGACTCCCCAGTGAGTGCTAAACTCAAACACCTCACTCTGAAATAATACATTCTCGTTTTTAAAAGCTCCTAAGTGGCAAGATTCCTGTATAGTTTATATGACAGACCATGGAAATAATGAACCTTGATAGTTTTCCAAATGTCCAACTGTGTTACTTTCCCCAATAATACTATAATACTGATGTGTTTTGATGTCCTGATATTGTTACTGGTCACAGCAGAAGTTCAGCAGAGTCTTTGTATAAATCAGGAATTCATCATTTAAGGTTATTTTTGACCTAGAAGAACTAATCCCATAATATTAACCTAAATTTTAGACTTATTTTTTTCTTTATGTGGTGCTAAAGATTGAAGATTGCAAGCACTCTGCCATACAGCTACCCCACGGCCCCATTTTACTTCTGAGGTACTGGAGATCAAACCCAGGGACGCTCTATCACGGAGCTGTGCAGCTCTTTTTGTTTTTTAGAGACATCATCTGCCCAAGTTGAACAGATGGCACTTGTACTTGTGGTCTTGCTTCAGCTTCCCTCAGTCCTGGGATCACAGGCATCTGTTGTTGCACTAAACATATCTGTAGGTTTTCAACCTTGAATTGGACAGGGCTACACACAGTTATTTCTTCTGTAGTAAACACCTTGTTGTAGCAAAGAGGTATTAAGCATGCCAAGTGCAGCTCAAAGCATTCCAGTACTCAGCAGTGTAATTGTGAGGACTATGTTCAGCACACCCACACCTCCCTTTGGGCCTCACAGAACCTGCAGCTTGTCTCTAACCTGCAGCTTGTCTCTCTATGTAGTTTTGATCCATCTTTTCTTTTCCCATAATTAGGTTTCTTATATAATACACTTGTGCCTTACACAAACCTCTGTATACTGAAATCCAGCAGAATGCCTGGACCAGAGCGGGTGCTAAATAAAAGATGAAATTAATGAGACTTATGAGTATTATTTTGCTACAGTTCAGATCAAATAGATAATGCAGCAAGCTGAAATTTTAACCTACCAACTAAGAAGTATCTATTTCTAGGTGAAAGATCTAGAACGGGAAGAAAATAAACAAAGCTAGTATGTCGCTAGGTGACTCATTAGAGAATGAAAAATATTGTGATTCACCAGATACCAATAAATCACTTGACCACAATGACTAATAGGAAGAAAAATAAAATAAATACTATGTAGATAATAATGGTACTGAGTTGGCCTTATTTTCAGAATCAAAACATCTGTGTTTGGGGAAGAGTTGTATAAGCACAAATAACAACATACAATTTTTAACTCAAAAATGGTATTTACATCAATGACAGCCCTTTATAGAAGTTATTATAATTTTAGCCTTAAACTTTAAAACCTGTTAAAACAAAAGAACTTTAAAATCTGTGTTTACATTTATTGCCATCCTCTGTTTCAGTCGATACGAAAAGGCCTCAAGGGCTGCCTTGAAAAAAAAATCTGACCTGACAAGACTTAACTCTAACACAATCTACTCCTTCACTTTTCAATGACATTAAATAAAAAATAATTTTAGAAGGAAAAAAAGGGAGTAACTTCTTGCCTCAACTCCAGTATTAGCTGTGAAGTGCACTGATATCAAGGTAAGACAGGCACCCACAGGGCTGCATGGGTCTTTTATCTTGCTTCCAGATAATTTCACTCAAAGACCTCAAAGCATTTTAGATATACAATTAAGTCTCTTCTTAAAAATCTCCGGAGAATGAGATGTGCCAACCTCCCAATGCAGCTCATTTAGTTGCTTTATTTTATATGCATTCAGCTAAGTGGAAATTGATCGTTCTAACACACTGATTCAAATAACGTGTTGAGTAGTCCTGTGGCACTTAAATCCAATTAGAAGTCAGCTTTTGGGGTTAGTATATTGATGAACTGGATAGTCTTAGATAATTTAGGGGAAAACATCTGACATCACATGAAACTTAAAACTCCAATGTTCTTTTAAACTCAAAAGCTAAAAACTGTTAGCAGCACAGTCTGGGCAGGGGACAGATAAGTACCTCACAATATATAAAGTAAATGCTAAGATCATGATCTACTTAAGATATTAAAAGTGACCTCATATTCTGCTTTTTATATAATTAGGAAACCCCAGCTGGAACTATCTGATTTGAAATTTTTAATAGTGGAGACCTAGCTTTTTTCCACCTGGTATATGGCCAGAGGGAATAGGGTTAAATGTATGGTTTCAGGGAATTAACATATAAATACCATTATTTCTTCCACTTTGTTGTGTGAGTTCACATGTTTTAATGTCCAATGTTTGGGTTAGTGATATTCATAACAGAAACATCTAGATAATACATAGGCCTTAAAGATAATTTAAAGCATTTCATATATTAAAGTTGTTCAGACTCAAAATGAAAATTAAATGGAGATTAGAAATGGCTTTTTCCTCATGGATATACACCTTCTATACTATTTCCCAAGCCAGATTGTGACAGAATGGTTAGCAGCCAAGCAGCTGGCTTCCCGAAGAGGAGGTTACAAAGTATTCCTTTTAATCACCACGGGGTTCACTGATTTTTAACTTATAAGGATTTTTTTTTTCCAACAAAGGATCCACCACACTGGTTTGGATGTTGTTGGCTATGTGCTGTTTTTAATCATAATAGAAGGTTCATATTATGTAACAGAACTCATTAAAGTTTTCCAAATTTTCCTTTGTAATTATGCTTAGAAAATAAGGACAAAGAAGAAAGAATTCAAAGGAAAGTTGTAAATCAGATAGGGATGGATGAGGCTCATAATGCAGGTCACAGGTAGATGTCTCAAGTTACGTGTGTTCTGAATCTTCCTGCCTCACTGAGTGTACCTGTGTGCTGCTGTCCGCACTGCCCAGTGTTCCGCACTGATGAAATCTGGCACAGGCAAACACAAACTCTCCTCCTCACATTATTCCTAACACAGCAACTGTGTCTGAACCAATTCACATTTTCAAGACATGTTTTACCAAAACAGCCCTCATCAAACAGATAATGGTGTGTGCCCAACAGTTAGGTAAAATCTTGGGTTTTATCTGTTTCCTCTCGAGAGTAAGAACAAGGAAAATAAAGTAAAAGATTACTTCACATTTTCTGGTGTGAGAAACTAAGTGGTGACAACACTCAGCTGGAGCAAACTGCCACGGTGGATGGTGGATGAAGACTACAGATCATTCCTCTGCCAGGGCTGGGAGGAGATTACTTTCCCTTACTTCGCTGAACAGGAGTGGAACTCTCGGACCTCCCAAGCTCATCCATGCTGTGTAAGTTGAGAAGTCCTAGGCTTTTGTTTGTGAAATGTTCTAAAACTGAAACAGGTTGTTTTACTAAAAACCACCTTATTTTTCTGACTGACAGTATTCTGCACCTTCTACTGAGTCTTGACCCTTACTCTAAACATCTCCAAGTGTTATTTTCCTCCACTGTCTTCACCAGCACTTCACTTACTGCTATGGACATGTTTTGGATTTTGCCCCTCAGAATTTCACCATTTTAAAATTCCAGTGATCATACTCTTGTCTATGGTCTCTACCAGCCTGCTATCTCAAACTTCCTGATCTTCTAATTAGAGTTGGCCAAGATTTCTAACCTTGGGCTGGGTATGCAGCTCAATGGTAGAACACTTGCCTAGTATGTATGAGACTCTTGGTTCAATCATGAGCACAGCAGAAAAATTCTAAAGTTTTTTCTTGGAAAAGACATCTAGTCGTTTATGTCTTCTCATTTTTCTCCTGGTATTATCAGCCTTCTTCTGATCTCACACAACTCCACGTTCTACTGTTACAACTGCTGTCACTGTACTCTCATCCTCTGTTGCCCATCTTGTTTCTCTTGCTCTGCAAACACTCTGCAAACTCCTGATTCTCAATAGCATAATCTCACACCGACGTTTGACAGTATTTTGTAGGATTTGCGGCATAATGACTGATACCCATTCCTCAGCTGAGCCCAGTGGTATATACTTTATCTTTATAATAAAAATCAAAGTTTTTACACAACCGCTTCTCCAGTACTTCAGAATAACTCAGAAGCTACACCTCTTTGGATGTCCACTTCCACAAGCAAACTGCTGACGTGTTTTCAAGCTAAGGTACCATATTTATTGTAGTACTTATACAATTCTTAACTATTCAACATGTATAAAGCTGTTAATCTACGTTTAAAAAGCTAGGTTCTTGCCTTTAAAAAAAAGTGCCATCAATTAAATTGGAGTGTCAATCCATTAACCCTATTTCTCTATAAACTTTATGATTTTTATTGTACAATACTGCATAGCAATGATTTTCAGAAATGTGTATGTCACATAACAGCAGAATTAGCACAATATGAAAAAGTAATCTATAAGGACTCCCATATTCAAATGCCCCCATATCTCTTCTTTGCTGAAGACAGAGCAATTCTAGGGTCGAATTCTGGTTTCTACAATTGTCTAACAAAAAGCCTGCGATTTGATGGATTATGACATAGTATGTACCAGTTATCCAGTAAAATTCTTTTACTTCCTTCCAGAATATTGGAAAGGACAGATCCCTACTTTAAATTCCAGGTCTACAGTCATATTTTTCATACCAACTGCATGCGCCACACGGCTGCTTTGATGAGTGGCTGCACCTTGTTTCTCACAGTGAGAGAGAGAAGAATGTGTAAGATGTACAGTGTTAATGCGGGTGCTGATAAGGGTAAAGGGAAAAGCCTACACAAAGTAGTTGCAATTAACTAGATCTGCCTAGTGCTATCTAGGCTTCATGTTTACAACTATTACATCTTTTGTTACTGAAATTATTGAGGAAAAGTAACTGTCATTGCAAACAAGAAACTCAGTTTGACACCCCCCCTCCATTTAGTGCTGCGGATCAAACCCAGAGCCTTGCAATATAGGCAAGCGCTCTACTACTGAGCTATCGTCATCCATTCCCAGCCCCGCCTTTGTTTTTATAGCACTATTTCTTTTAAACAGTGGGGTGATTCTTTAGGAAGGTAACTACTGCAAATATATAAAAGAGGCAAAAGCATTAGTATTACTAGTGGTTAGAAAACTTCTAAATTTCTCCTTGGACATTGTTTTTAGCATCAACCTGTAACTCAAACATAAAAATATCTTTCATTATTTTATAATCAGTTATACTTTTTAAATCCAAAAATCTTTCCTCCAATTTGACTCTCATTAACTTGGGGAGAATGCGTAAGTCTGTAGACCTACACTGTGGAGGGCTTTCACCTAACAACATTGTATTATCTCAGAGAGACAGGATGATACCAAGGCTACAGTGTGAGCCCTAGAGCCAAAAGACCTTAGATAAAAAGTCTCTTAATGTTTCAAAACTCGACTGGAGTTACTTATCACTAAAAAAGACCAAAAGACACACCTCAACACATCACACTAAAAAACCAAAAACTCAAAACCAAAAGTATCGATACCTCACAGTGCTACTGTGAGGATCAGGTGAAAAAATGCAAGTATA
Source organism: Dinomys branickii (assembly GCA_004027595.1). NCBI lineage: Eukaryota > Metazoa > Chordata > Mammalia > Rodentia > Dinomyidae > Dinomys > Dinomys branickii. Next base: position 23,276 of record PVLD010013885.1, on the reverse strand, counting down.
GCATTTAATAGCTCTTTCTGAGGATGTAAAAATGTCAGTTGTTATTGTTACTACTGTAAAAAAAAAAAAAAAGCCCTTATTTTCCTGATCATTAGATACAAAGGATGCCGGTGAGCATTCTACTGTGCTTTTAAGATCTAGCAGACTGATAAGGAAGAGAAACCCAAATAAATATAAAAATTCATGACAGACTTTGGGAAGCATGGCAAGCAAGATACAACAATGGCAGTTCTTACACTGAATTTTAATTGTAGGTTGTTTCCTTTTGTAAAATAAATACAAGATTAGATTCTTAAATTCTTCATTTAAAAATCTTACTATACTCGACAATATTTCCTGCATGGTTTGTCTTCTCAGGCATTGTTCAAAGAACTGAGAAGTGGGAATAAGCTGGTGCTGATACAAAGCCCAGCTTTGTCTCTATCATTGAGGAAAGGGTCTGGATATTAGGGGGCAGAGCCTGGTGCTCCTCCACGGCACTTAGAACCTAGGAGAGTGATCTCCCAGGGTGTCCACACCAGGGTATCCACACCGACCATAATGTTTCTTAAATACCAAAAACATTTCACGTAAAGCAAAAAACAGCAAAGTCTGAAAGGTGAACTTTGGTTGAACAGAGTTCAGAAGTTAAAGAACAGTTTGGTCAATGAGACTTTGGTCACAAGTTAATAAGGAGCCAATTCTCTTGAGTTCTCTGGTTCTCTACTAGAGCCAGCTGCTTACTAGTGCTTGCCAAAAATTAAAGGTGCTCTAAATCATCCTAGTGGTTCTATGTTGACTTATTTTATGATTCAGTTTTCTTCACCAAAACTTTAAAAACTTAAGAGTCTAAAATATGTTAGATGAGAAGTATGAACAATTTAATATGGTATGGACCAGGGATTCTAAAACTAGTACAAGGGCTTTCTTTAGTGGAACAAAAAATGTCAGAGACCTTCTGTTATAATTTAATTATGTTAATCAAATACCTTCAACTGTATAAAAATACCACATCTTTTTTTTATCCATTCCTCAGCTGATAGGCATTTGGGTTGTTTCCAAGATTTAGTTATGACAAATTGCACTGCTATAAACATGGGTGCACATGTATCTCTGTAGTATAATGTTTTCAGTTCTTCTGTAAAAATACCCAGAGGGGGAACAGCAGGGTTGAATGGGGGACCTCTAGCCCTAGTTTTCTGAGGAGTCTCCAGACTGATCTCCACAGTGGCTGTACCAGTCTACACTAACAGTGGAAAAGGGTTCCCTTTTTCCCCACACCCCCTCCAGCACTTGTTATTGGCTGACTTCTTGATGATGGCCATTCTTTCTGGGGTGAGATGGAAACTCAGTGTTGTTTTGATTTGCATTTCTCAAATGACCAATGATATTGAACATCTTTTTCATGTATATATCTGCCACCTGTATGTCTTCATCTGAGAAGTATGTTTTCATCTCAGATGCCCATTTTGGATTAGGTCTTCAAATTTTGGGGCCTGATTTTTATAAATCCTTTATATGTCCTAGACAGAAGTCCTTTGTCTAAGGGACAGTCGACTAAAATTTTTGCCCAATTCTAGAGTTTCCTTTTTACCCTGTTGGTGATTTCTTTTGATGTGCAAAAACTTTTCAGTAAGATGAGAACCCAGTCGTTGATTCTTTGAAGTATTTCCTGCGCAGTTTGCTTTTTGTTCATGAACTTTCTGCCTACCTGTGTCTTCAAGATTTCTACCTTTCTTTCAGTAGGTTTAGTGTTTCTGTTTTAATATTTAGATCTTTGATCCATTTTGACTTTAGCTATAAAAAAAGATAAACTCAAAGCTTTTATAGGTAAATAGATGCAACTAGAGACCGTATCAAAAGTGAAATAAATCAGACCCACATGTGTAAACATTATATTGTCTCCCTGGTACAAGAACCTGAAAGAGTAAATAAAACCCAAAAGGTTTAATAGATGTAAAGGGAAAGAAATTGTTCAAAGGGAAGGAACAACTGGGACAAGGGAAAGGAGAAAAGAAAGAAGGGGAAAAAATTATGTATATGCAAGGATAGCTGGGATAATCGTACTGCTGATGTCTGTTGGTTTATTAAAAGAAAGTTAATGCTTAAACTTTTTTTTAACCAATTGCATGCTTGTATCTGGTAATCTGAACAGCTAGTTTGAAGACCACTGTTGAATTCCTACCATCTTGATTAGTGAAACTCTATATCATTTCTAATTTTTTATTATTCTCTTTGTTTTATCAATCTTGCATTCTTATATGTAGTAATCTGAGCAACTTATTTGAAAATAACAATATGTAATATAACAACTAGTGTTAATTTCCTATCATCTTGATTTGAAATTCTATATCATTTTTATTGTTTTTGTGTTGTTTTTTTATCTTTGTTATTTTGTTGTCTTTCCTCTTTAAAATAAAAAAATATACACAGCTCACCACACCCAGCTCTATGCCTGCCTCGAGGCTGTGGCCTCCTGCCTCTCCACTGTGTGGGTGGCTGCCAGTGGGGAACGGTGGGGTGCATCGGCAGCGACCCCAGAGCCACAGCAACTCCCAGGGATCCAGCCAAGGAACAAATGGGAACTGGAGCACAACAGCAAGAGAGAGCTGCAGATGGAGGTGGATCACACGGCCCCACGCCCTTCTCACTCCAACATCAAGCAGGAAGCACGAGCTGAGTTACTGGGCTTCAGTTCCCACCCTGAACGCCCTCTGTGAGCACCTTGAGCCTCGGCGACCTGCGCCATCACCACCTGTTTCTGACAGCAATGGGACGAGTCCACAGGCTTCAGGACTCACCCCAAACTACTAATACGAGCAACAAGAGTGTCTCCATACTGCTTGCATATATGAACCTTGTATGAACCCATAGCAACAAATTACATGAAAAGCAGCAGTCCAGACGACTTCAAGATGGTGACTGGGTAAGCAGCAGAGAGAGAACCTCCCGGAGGAATGCCACTCAGACAAAGGAATATAGGAATATAGCAACATGTGAAGGACAGTAAGGAAAGACGTGGGTATCCTGAACTCGGGAAGGATCTGAAATGGGAACTGAAACCCTCGGAAAGACTAAGCAAAACCTCCTCTGGAGGAGGGGATCGGAGATCTGCCATGGCACAGTCAGAGGGAGAGGAGACGGAGAGGGAGGTCACTGCTCCAAGCGCACCCTTGGCCCACGCCCTCGTTCCGGCATTCGCAGCTTCAGCTTCGGAGACCCATGCTCACGGAAGCCTCCCGACTCGGCTGGGGGAGAGCAGTTCTGAGGGCTGGTCCAGGGCCAGAGAGGGGAGGGCGCAGCGAAGAAAAGAGGCACTGGTGGTCGGGAGCAGTTGTCAGACCCAGTGTGAGGATGAGAAGTTAAGACAGCCACTGGGGCAGAGTCCCCACCCCGCGGCAACCTTCCTAATCAGCGCCTGGAGAGAATCAATGCAACTAGTACACATCCCACCACACCCAGCTCTGCACTTGCCTCGAAGCGGTGGCCTCCTGCCTCTCCGCTGGGTGAGTGGCTACCGGTGGAGAGCAGTGTGGAACCTCAACGGCGAGCAATGGCGGCGGCTCCCAAGGATCCGGCCGAGGAGCAGAAGGGGGCTCCAGTGGCGCAACTGGAGCGAGATGCAGATGGAGGTGGATTGCGTGGCTCCGTGCCCTTCTCACCCCAATATCAGGCAGGAAGCATGAGCTGGGTTGCCGGGACTCAGCTCCCGCCCTGAACCCTCTCCGGGAGCACCTTGAGTCTCGGCAGCTTGGGCAAGCGCCTCCTGTTCCTGGCAACAATGGGACGAACCCACGGACTTCAGGACTCACCCCAAATTATTAATGTGAGCACCAAGAGGGTCTCCTTACAGCTAGCACATATGAAACTTGTGTGAACCCATAGCAACGGATTAGATGAAAAGCAGCAGACTGGGAGTCTGAAAAACAACAATATACTCCACATAGCAGACCCAAGAAAAATCCTCCAACTCTATTCTAGAACTAATCTTTAGACTCAGTTCATACCCTGAACTAACACAGTGAGAATGGGCCAGGGAGATTTCAAGCCCTCATACCAAGCATCGTAATTTCGTCTGGTACCCAGCTGCAAGGGGTGGGGAATGGTAATGCTGGAGAGCAGGAGGAGGTGGGAGGAGAAGAAAGGGCCTCTGGCATCAAGGCACCGGGACAGAGCCAAATGGGTCACCGAGGTCACCCTGATGGGGGCGTGTGCCCTGCGGCTGCTCCGCTGTGGGCCCTATGGCTGCTCCCAAGGGCCCCGCTGAGGGCACCTCATGGACTGGACCCGCCCCCACCCATAGCACGGCGATGGGGTGGAGCCGGGTGGTCCACTGTGAGCATATGTGCGTTTCCACCTCTGACCACGGCAGTTTGTATATACCCATGTATGTTACAGTATAGTCTGAGGCAGCTATATGTCTTCCCAAGGCGAGAGTCCAGGGGTATAGATAAACCCAGGAGTACAGTTATTATCACAGGGAAGATGACTGATTGAGTGGTAGGGCAATGGAGATGAGGGAGGAAAAAAATGGAATGATCAAATGGGCCATCATCTGTGTAACCTGAGTAACAAAGATGAAGGTAACATTATGTAGGACAGCATCCAGAGCTAATTCCCTTCTATGTTGCCTGTAATTCTGTATTTCCTCAATCGTTTTTGTATTAACAGAAGTGAAGATAACTTTATATTATACAGCATCCAGTGCAAATTCCCTACTATCTTCTCTATAATTTGGTATTTCCTTTAATGTTTTTGTGTTAACTAATGTGAAGATAACTATGTAATACAACATCCAGTTCTAATTCCCTACTATATTCTGTATAATTTTGTATTTTCGGTATTGTTTATGGCTTATTCTGGTTCATATGTCTCCATTCTTTTGTATTTAAAATAAAGTAAAAAAATAAAAAAATAGCTTCAAAGACAAAATTGGTATATATGCTTATAATTATAGCTTATAACTTTATTTATTTATTTGTCTTTTTGAGGCAGGGTCTTGCTGTGCAGTTCACGCTGGCCTTGAGCTCACTTTGTAGCCCAGGCTAGTCTCGAACTCACAATGATCCTCCTGCCTCAGCCTCCCAAGTGCTGGGATTACAGGCATGTGCCATCACTCCTGGCTATAGCTCATAACTTTAACATAAAATGAATTCTTAGAGAAAACTTAAAAAAAAACTACAATACTAAAGTTTTACTAAAACTACCTTGTTGACATTTGGTTTACTGTGTAAGTTACAGCTCAGTGCCAGTTTTATATTTTATGTGTTTCTGTATTTGACTTTAATGATAGTAAAGAATGGTTGTTCATAATTACATAAAACATTAACTTTGAGGATGGTTCAGAATGATTTGGCCTAATTAAGCAAACTTCTGTAACCAATACAAAATGGTAATTTAATATATCAGTTGATCATTTTATAAAACTATGCTGTTCATGAGAAAGTAATGTGCTGCTAGCTAAAATTTGCATCAAATGTCTACTCTGAAAAACACTTGACAGTAGAAAGGGAAACATTTTTGCTTATCTGGAAACTACTATACTATTAGTGATCTGTTGTCTCTGTACAGACAAAAACAGAATTCAAAATGTCTGGTTTGAATGGTACACATTTTCTGAGTTCAGTATGTCTCTGTACTATTAACAAAACAGCTCTCAGCTGTAAATTGGCCTTTACGATGATATGGATGATATCCTTATACATTTATAAGATTATCATCAAAACAGACTAAAATTTTTAAAGTAAACACAGAAAATTTCTATTCCCCTAAGAATATACGTGTGGATCCTTCAGAAATGAACAGAGAAATCAGTCAATAAGGGCCATGAAGGACACGGGTGAAAGAAAGTGCTGTAGTTAAAATACAAAGTAAAATCAGAAGAGAAGTCACCACAGGTGTGGCCAGTTTGCCCAGTCCAGAGCGCATGTGAGAAGTAGTGGGAGGTAACAGTGTACAGAGAGAACCCACAGGGAGAACACCGGATGGGCTTGGAAACAAAAAGCCACTGAAGACTACAAAAACTAGCCCTGGAAAAGAAACTTCTGGCAGGCCCAGTATCAGCTTAAAGAGGGTGCAGAAAGAACGTGTATCTCTCCAAAATATTAGTTTAATTAACAACTGGACTATTTTGTTCTAACTTAAATTATGTGTGGCAAAAATTATAAAGAACACTACAAAAATTTTTGAAGCCAAATATGTTAAAAAGTTATTTGCAGAGACAAATAGCAGGCCTTACTCTCAAATGTTTTTGTGAAGAGTATTATTGTAGAAGAGTATTATTGTTATTGTTTCCATATGTGAAAATTGGATTATCCTCCATGCTTAAAAACAAGTTAACATTTTTGAAATATAGTATAAGTGAACACAGACTATAGTAGTTTGTAGAAATTCTTACTTTTCATCTATTTATATTTAAAGAGTTTCTTTTTACTATTATTTAACAAAACAACTTACGCCTCACATTCTTCCTTTATAGAACTGCCAGCTCACTGTCAAGAGCATGTGACCTCAAAGTTAAATGAAAGCCACTGTAATCTTTCATTTCACCGGTGAAACGAATGCGCACCCGTTTTAAAAGAAACACATTGTTCAGTCATGAGAACCTTCTCTTTTCATCAGGTAACAAAAGGTAACACCTACTTGATTCCTTCGCATATCAGTGCCAGGAGTTATATAATTAAAATCTAAGTACCACATGTTAAAACCTACTGCATAAAATCGACTCCATTCACTTCCACATAACCAGACAAAGGCTACGATCTGCAGTAGCTCACCTCTTTCCCGCACAATGCTAACTGCATAAAGTCTGAGTTTTAAGGGACTAAAATAGCTACATGTTCCTTTAAAAAAAAAAAACTAAGTTAAAATTTAATTGTTAAATCTGAATTACCTAGGTCTTGATTAAGTTCACTTTAGAAATTATGAAATCAAAAGACTAATTCTTCCTTTGTCTGAAAGTTCATCCTTGTATCATTCCATCTGAATGAAAGCCTGGCTTTCTTTAAAAAATATATTGTGAAAACATTAGTAAATTAAGTTCTTTTTGGAGATCATTTGCTAATAGTTATTCCACCTAGTAATTCTGGTGGATATTTTGGTTGTTATTTAGTCAGGTCACAGGAATTTTGGAGAAGATCCAAAGTAATGAGAACAGCTTATTTGTGGACTACTATAACGTTTCTCCTAAAGATATCACTAAGACTGACTGTCCTCTTGTTAGTACAGTGTCTCTCTCAATGAATCTTAAGGGTATATAGGACTTTGTTGTATTTTTTCCATTACTTGAGGATTGAACCCATGGGCTTGTCTATGGTTGTAAGTACTCTACCACTGAACTACATCCCCAGCTCTTTTTATTTTTGAGCCAGAGTCTCATTAAGTTGCTCGGGCTGGCTTTGAACTTGTGATATTCAGTGTTTTCAGTAGCTGAGGTAACCAGTCATGTGCCACTGCACTTGGTTGTAACAATCAAAAGACTTGTAGACTATAGAGTTTTTTTTAAGGACTGTAATGCTGAAATTATAATGCAATTTAAAGGGAAAACATATTCTCTATAAAACTGTCAGTTTCATATACAGTATTAGCTTACAGAACTGAATTGATATATAAAAGACAAAAATTGTAACGACTGTTTGGGGTTGATTTTTTTCATGTATTTTTCAGTACATTAAATATAGTTTAGCGTATGTGCCTGTGGTTTTCTTTTTTTTTTGGTAGTGGTGCTAGGATTGAGCCTGGGGCGCAAAGACTAGTCAAGTGTTCTACCACAGAGTTTACAATTCCATTCTCCTGTTTTCTCTTCATAGAAGACTCTCTGTATATAGTTTATTTCTAGATACCAAGCTCATTTATGTCCTAATTCACAGGATAAACATTGACCTTAAAAGGTGGATGACCAAGGTATTTCAAAAGAATATTACCTATGAAATGCTGCACTTTTTTTTTTTTTTTTTTGGCGGTACTGGGGATCGAACTCAGGACCCTGCGCTTGCTAGGCAGGCGCTTATTCCACTGAGCTATATCCCCAGCCCCTTACCTATGAAATGAAAACGAGCAAACTACCAGAAGACATGGGCAGAGGACATGAGCTGGCTATCTCTGGGGTGCCGGGTTAGGAGAGATGGAGAGGGAGACTACCACACTAGTAGTACTAAAGATACTTCAACTGATCAATGAGCTGATACAATTCAAAAATTTTTAATGTGAGTTCAGGTACTACTATGAAATAACAAAACCGAATTTGATAAATCTCTACACCAAAATCAGGAAGTGCTGAAACATACATTAGGAAATTAACCTGGAGTGTTTTACAGTTTCTTTGTAATTGCATAATTTTTAATTCTATCTATAATAACCCATCTTCGAAAGTGTACATGTAAGGAACAGAGATTTTTTTTAAAAAGCTCAATAAAATGTTCAGTCTAGATTTATTTAAAAAACATACCTATGAAGTACTCTATTACTTAAAAAGTAAAGAAATCCATTTCCCATGTCTTCTTTGGTCATCATCATGGAAATAAAATTATAACTGAGAAAAACATATACACAAAACTAGCCATGTCACCAAGCGAATGACTCTCCTTTCCTCACAGCCACAGTGTGTGTTGCACAAACATCACTCTTTTCCATGTCTGTATTGGTATCTTGCCTCTTTCAAGCTGACAAAGCAGTATGTTTCTGCAAGAACTCTGAACAAGACCATAAGACCTTTAGAGCTGAGGAAAAAGCATATTTTACCTTTTTCCCTCTAAACTGTTTTGGAGGAAATGTAAAAAGTTGTAACACACTGTAACATATGTTTTACCTTCTTTAGAAAAAATTATTTGTATACTTTTATTATTCAGTTTAAAAACATGTTGCTCTACATAACACATCTCAAACTGGGGGAGGGAGGGAGGAAAGAAATGAAGCTCAACAAACAACAAAATAAAGTTGCTCTGCTATGTTGAGGCGGCCAGGCTTTTTGTTACTCTACTTGAAAGTAAATGTGACTTGTCTGTAAAGAGTGCTGTTTCAGCAGTTTCAAATGAATTTCAAGCCTGTGCTCCATATTTTTGCTTTTGTAAGTTTAATGTATTCAGCAACACTAAACTGACAATTTAAATAACTACATTTTTAAACAAATGAAGCATTGATGTTAATGTATGAAAATGGTCCAAACCTCTGGGAGTCTTGGTTCCCACCATTGTTTATTCTGACAACAGGATATAATTGCTTACTTACTTGGCAGCAAACTTAACCATCTGCTTGCTTGCATGGTCTCCCACTGCAACAAGAGCCTGGACATTAAACTGCTGCTGACGTAGGACTAAGAAACACTGCTTCCCTGAGTAAGACAGAAAGAACACAAGTACATTAAAGACATACTTCAGGTTTCACAACGAAGAAAAATACTTCTCTACTTTTAAAATCAGGCCAAAATTTACTACCCTCATCAGGCACACACATGTAAGCGTCTGGCTCCCACAGCCAAAATACAGGCACCTAGCTCACAAGCTGCGGCTAAAGACACCTAAGTTCCTATCATGAGTTACAAAAAGTACTTTTAACATCCTCTTGCTGAGAACATAAGCAAATCATTAATAAACAAATTTCAAGTAATTTCCGATTACTTTCTTCCTTCATTCATTCACTCATTCATTCAATAGTTACTATATTCTACAGGCAAAGACACTGCTCGGCTTACCATGAAGCTTCACTGATGCAACACACAAGTGCTAATACAGTGCTTAACAAGACCGCAGCCTTCTGGGGTGGCCCACCCCCCTCAGCGTCCACAGTGAGGGCATCTTAGAGCACGCTTACGGCCACACGTTAGTTCTCTTCACCTTTTATCTTCCTTCTTCATTGCCTTCCTAATCCTTTATCTTCTATAATAATCTCGTATTTTAAACTCTGAATAATTTACTTTCATGTTTTATTCTCTTCAAACCTTATAACCTGTTTTACTTTTACATATCCCAGGCCTGATTTCCTTTCCTTTTATACAACTGTCACCACTTATTTTTAACCTGAAAAATACTGCTTGTAACAGATTTCAGTCATTATGTATCCTTTTGATATCCCTTTTCCTCTAAAGCATACTCTTTAAAGTCTCTGATCAAATTCTAGAAAGCGACTTCCTTGTAAAAATGAATTGTCTCAAGATCATTTTTCTCATCAGATTGTCTTGCAAAACATCAAAAGATTATGACTTTTAAACTAAGAATTATCTTTTACATTAAGAATTAGCCTTGCAAAAAAAAGTACAAATGCAAACCAAGTTATTATTTTCAACACACAGTATTTTGAAATGCAAATCAGTGATCATGAACTTAAAGACAGGCTGCAAACAAATGTCAACATTGACTCTGGAATCATGTATGACTGACAGATTTTCATCATTAAAAAAGACTGTAATTTCCCCTTTTCCTCTGGAGGATGATCCAGTCCCAAAATAAAATCTTTTTTTAAAAGTTGTATAAACAAATTCTAAAGGATTTAAGACACTGGACTATTAAAACTGGCACAGACGAACTTGCAGGTGGACCACAATTACATTATCTTCAGAACTATTAATGAAACCACAGCCAGATATTGTCCCCTAGAATATAATGCTAGAGAGAAATGGAAGAAATGTGTATACAGCAGTGCTAGCCTAAGCCAGGACTTAGAGAATATTTTAGTAGCCTCAGCTAGAGGCAACCCAGACCTAAAACTGTATTACAAAGCTATCCTGTGATGAAATCCAGTAATCAACTCCAATGTTGTACAAAGACCCTGAGACCACCAACGGCTGTACAGGAAAACGTCTATTGGTTAGCAGTAGGGGGTAACATTCAGTTTAATGGTTTGGTAGAGTAAACACTTTGAAATCAAAAGGCCTGGGGTATACCATCACTTCCCATGAAGAAGCTTGTGGGAAAACTATTAAACCACTTTCTGTATCAACTCTCAATCTGTAAAATGAAGACAAAAATAGCATACTACTCACAGGGCTTTCTTAAGGTTTCTTTTACAGCCATGAGGGTTATATAGATGTTTAAAGCTGAAGGACAGCCTCATTAACTGTTAATACTTTTATAATTAACAGTACCACAACTACTGGCTACTCATTTGAAGAATGATTACCATTCCCATTTTGGTTACTATGTACACAAATATTATACTGGGCACTGAGAACACAAAGGTAAATATTTGCTAGATACTCAAAGTAAAAAAATGGAGCTGAGTGTTTAACTATAGTAGCAAGTACTTTCTAAATTTGAAAATTACATAACATCTGTACAGAAAAAGTGGAAGAAAAAACACTTATTTGCTGAATGACATAATCTATATAAGAGTTTGTGTTTAATAATATAAAGATCTAAAGACTTATCACAAAAGAATATTGAGATTCCCAAGAATAAATGGACAATAGATTAGAACAGATAATTTGAAAGAAAAGAAAAACACAGCAATAAAAGGAACAAAATATTACTGGTAATGAAAGTAATACAAGCTGAAGCAAACAACGATGACATTATTTACCTCAAATAGTAAGCATTTTAAAAAATAAATGCTCCATCATAACTTACTGATTACATAGTAAACTTAAACAATGTTTCTGGGGAACAATCGGGCAATGGGCATTGAATGGCTTACAAATATTCTCTTCACTCAATAAATACATTTCTTAAAATGTATGTCATGGGAATTAAATATGGAAAGATTACCTAAAAGAATGGGAATTCTACTATCACTCACATTACATTTATGCAGTGTTCATTAGTAGAGAAGTATGTGTGACTCCAATATTTTAGTTTCCAAGCTTTTGGTATTAAAGCACTTTGAAATGTCAGAGCTTTAATGGTCTACTTTTAAGGATCTTCAAGACTCAAAACAAAAAAATCAGCACTGAATCCCTGTTAAACAGAACTGTCAACTTAAACTACCTCTATCAAGTACTTTTGAAACCAAGTTCTTGTCATGTTATGGCAGTAAACACAATTGTTCTGTCTTTGGTTCTGGTTAGTGATTTGTTTAGTTCAATGTTTTACAAGCTACTACCACATACACTAGGAGTAGTGTGCAAACTTTTTGTACAAATTTAAAAACAGAGGATGTGATCATGCTTGAAAATGTATATTTCTTTTTTGGAAGAATGATATGAAACAGCAGTGGTTATTTTAGGGGAAGATTTTGCTGAGATGGAGGAGGCTGTGAGACCTCTATTTTATATCTTTCCATACTACTAGAATTTTTACATCCACTCAATTGTTTTTTTAATTTTCTGAAATGAATACTTCTCAGTTTAGTAAAAAGTTCTACTGTTTCTGAGCAACTGCTTTGAAGATACCAATAAGCAATGTACTAACCATTGTTACTCTCCTATCTTGTTTTGAAGTTTTGTGTCGTTTTTCTCTTTAAAAAAAGTTCTACTGTGTTAAGTATAGGAACTTCAGTGGACAGATTAAATCAACTGTTAAATATTACTCATCTTTCTTCTTGCAATCTTGTAACACAAAGACAGTTTATAGAAAGGGAAAAAAGAAATCAATGCTCTAAACAAGTCAGTGAATTTATTATTTTTAGAATTTAACTGTTAAGTTCCTAACTTGAAATTTTATGTTGCATTTTGCGTTTTTAGAAGAGGTAGTTCATTTCTTAAATTCATGCTGGAGTAGTGTTTTAGAAAAATGTAAAGTTTGAAATCATCTTTTGCAGAAGCAAGTACAGTTTACTTTTGAGCTGAAGAACACTGCAGGAAGCCAGAACAGTTTACTATCATCTCTATCATGGTGATGACTCAGCTGTGAAGTGATCCTTTATGGGAAAACTAGGTTATCAAAAATGTGAGGTGATCAAAGGTCTTCATCTCTTCTCAGTATCTTTTAGCTTGTTAAGCTGCTCAGTTCACTATGTAGGCAATGGACTTCCTAATATTCAGCATTAATATGTTCCTATATCACTTACATGAATCAATTCGGAAATAAAGCAAGATTTAAGTATTTTAAAGTACTTCTAACTTATTGTTTACCCTGAGAGAGTATCACATAAATACAAATTAAAGTTCACAACTTTGGAGGTATATGTAAATTTTTAGGAGGAATAGTATAAAAAGATATTTGTGGCAAGGACTTTCTTATACTACCATATATAAATCTGAAAGAAACTACAGACACTCCAATTGCAGTCTCTCAGTATGGAAACTGAAGCTGATAGGCTTTTTACACTTGAAAGAAACTAATTTTAAGCATACCACTAAGATTAAAAATCTCTCCCTGTTTCTATCTAAAACACTTCAAGGATGAATCTACTATAACAAATCTGGTTTTAATTTTTTTAAATGTTCAAAATATTGCTTTTAAGAAAAACAGATTTTTGTTAAAGACTTTTTTATACTTAAGAAGACTTTGTCATACTTCTGACACTATAATTTTGACACTTCTATTTCTTTATTCATAGTTTTGCAGAGCTTTGCTCTACTTAAAATTGCCACCATGGGTTGGTTCTCCAAATTTAGCTTTCTAACTTCTAGATGTGTTACTAACTTCTAGAGTTTCATTTAGCACATGAATGAGTTGAAGTTAAGTCATATTTACTGGTATAATTTTTCCCATGTAAACTTTAGGAAGAAAGGAATAATAGCAATTAGGTTTCTGTAAATTCAAAGCAGAGTGTTTGGTTATTTTTTTTTTAAAGATAATCTGTGTTTGTAGAAATAAAGAACGTTGACAATCACTACTGGCCAAGATTCCCTGGAAAAGGGGGTACTGTGACACTCTGATGGGAACACAGTTGAGTATGGTTTCTTAGAGGATAACCTGGTATTAGAAATTCTAAATAAGCACGTGCCTATCCTTTAACCTAGCAGTGTCACTTCTAGATGTCTATCTTGGAGAAATACATCTATGCAGCTAAATAATTAGTATCATGAAAGGATTTCCCCACAAACACTGTTAACTGAAAATTTTTTTGAAAGTTGTGAAATAATATACAAAGTACAAAGTAAAAACACATCAAAAACAAAAAACCATGTTGCATTAAAAACAGAAATTTGGAAAGACACTGGACAGATTAACAAGAATGAATGCAAGGATTGGGACAAGCAGTATAAAAGAACAAAGAGAATATCACTATTTTTGTATTCACTGCAAAATTCACATGAAAGTACTCAATGTATTATGTGGGTAACTAAGTACTGGTTGAGCATCCGTTCTCTGAAATATTTGGAACTGGACGGTTTTAAATTTCAATTTTCCCCCCAAATTTTTGAGTATCTGTATATAAATAATTATACAACTTGGAATGGGACTCAAGTTGAAAGATGGAATGTGCCGGGCATGGTGGCATACACCTGTAAGCCCAGCACTCGGGAAGCTGAAGTAGGAGGATCATTGTGAGTTTGAGGCCAGTCTGGGCTACAAAGTGAGTTCAAGGCCAGCCTGAATTGTACAGGGAAACCCTGTCTCAAAAAGGACAAAAAAAAGACCAAAAAAAGAAAGAAAAAGAAATGCTCATGTTTCATACACATAGTACACACATAAACTGACAATGATTTTATACATTTTAAATAATTTTGTAGGAAAAAATTTCTACGGTATAGAATTTTACACTTGTACAGTCAAGTCAATTTGCAAAGTTTTACATTTTAGAGTATTTCAGATTTCAAATGTTTAGACAAGGAATGCTCAACCTGTACTATACAGCATGAAAATGGTAAAAATGCTGAAAACCGTAAGACTGAAAGGAAAAGTAACATTATATTAAAAAAATTCCACTTGCATCTTTAGTAAATTGTGCCTATTCTAAAAATCCCAAAATGATGTATAATAAGAAATTCATTTTTCTAAATCACTATGATTGCAAAAAGTTAACTGTCATTGTGATATTCTGTAAAGCTGCCACAGTACTGAAGTAGCAAATACTCAATCCCTGTTCCAAGAGGAAACACAGGCTTAGGTTCCTCTGTGCCTATGGTCATAATATTTTTGTCAACTGATCAATATGTAACTTTTTATACTTCTATTTAAAGACACTTCATTTAATATGCAGTGTTGGCTAAGCACACTGGTATCTTCTCTGGAAGGCAGAGCACAGATTTTTTGTGCTCAGGACATTCTGAAAGGGCACTTGTTCACAATATTGAGGCTGAAACCCAAAGGAAGCGCATGATTGTGTTTGACTTTACCTGGGAATCTGTGTGCTGGGAAACTCACATTTTTGCTGCTCTGCACATGTACATTCCTGGCATGTCTGAGAATGTTCAGGAAAGCATAGCAAGTATTGACTTTGAGGTTACAAATAAATTTTATAAGCGAATTTGTAAATATATAACCCAAAGTAAGAAATAACTGCATTTAAAAATGTTATATAGAAAATTTCAACTAAAAAAGCTAAGTGAATAATATAATGAATCTCTACATAGAATGGTCTATGTATTTATGAAGGTTTAGTTGCAGGAACCCAATGGACACCACAATTAATGGATCCTCAGGGTCCTTACATAAAATGATGCAGTATTTGCATATAACTTACGCACATTCTGCTATATACTTTAAATCATCTCTAAAGTATAATATTTAATATAATGTAAAAGCTATGTAAGTAGTTATTAATCTGTATGATTTAGGGAATCATGACCAAAAAAGTAAGTGTACAGTTGCAAGTTTTTTTTCCCTGAATATTTTAAATCTACACTTTGCTGAATCCACAGATGCAAAATTCACAGACATAAGGGCTGACTCATACACATCACCAAACACCATTACATTCTGAGGGGAAAAACTGCTGGAGAAAGGTCTGATTGAATCCAACACCTATACCTGATAAATAGAAAACCTGGACTAGAAGAAAAGTAGTTTTAATCCACACTCTCTATCTTGGTATTATTTTCTAATGACATTTTATAAAGAACCCCTCACATTTTGAAGTAACCCATAAGAAGCTTAAACTTCCATTACTTGCAAAATTCTTCAATGTGGGAATTCCTGCAATATTTAAAAATCTACTCATTACTCCAAGAAAAGAGAAAAAGAGATAAAACACGGGAAAGACAAAGATAAATAATCACAATTTGTGAATAAGACCACTGCATACCAACAATCTCATGTACTTTACTAATTACCAGTTTATGATCATTCTTACTTCAGCCCTATCCCAAGTCAACCCTCAACCCCTATACTGTTCTGAAACAAGGCCCAGTAATCCTGCTACATCTATACATATTTTGGTACGAATCTCTAAAAGAAGTCTTTAGAAAAAAAGTTACCTTAGTACTATTATAACTGAAATTTAATTCTTTAACATCAACACTCCAGTAAATTTTCAAAAAGGCTAATAGTTGGAGAAGTCTCAAATGTTCTATTTTTTTTAAACTACATTTAAACAGGATCTGAATATATAGTTGAGAAGTCTCAAGTCTGTTTTAATCCACAGGTTCTCTTCTCACTTTCAAATATTATTACTTTTATAAACTAAACAGAACAAATGTTTCCACTCTACAAATTAAAAATACTGCAAATGATGATGTAGAACTACATAAAACACTGGCATAAACTCGTTTTTTAAAAAAACAAAAGCAATCACTTCAAATTTTAACACTTTTTTATCCGACTGCGAGTAGAATAACAAATGAGTCCTCCTTCCTCCTCTTTCATGTATTGAGGACTGAAACTAGGATCTCCGCACAGAGCTTCAACCCCAGCACTTTTAAAAAAAGTAGTCTCACTATGTCACTCAGCTTGGGCTTAAACTTGTGACTCTCTTGCCTGAGCCTCCCACAGTTTGGGATCAGAGGTGTGCACCACCATGCCCAGTATACTGTTTAGTTTTTTGTACTGTCTGAATTTTAAAATATATGTATTGGTGAAGGAAGGAAAGAAGGAAGGAAGAAAGGAAGGAAGGAGGGAGAGAGGGAAGGAAGGAAGGAAGGAAGGAAGGAAAGATGTATTTCCATTTAATCCTCTAAAATCCTCACTATCTATAAATCATTTATTGATTTATTTTACCAGATAGTACAATATAAACAATATACAAATAGGAAAATTACACCGGAAATTCTTTTAAAAGAGCTTTAAATCCTTTGGTCTGTTTAACATAACATTCACAAATAAGATGTTCTTTCCTGAAGCCTGGTGGCTCAAGGGCCTCGAGGGCTTGTCCGTGGGGTGCTGATCATGGTGTGCCTGGGTTCCGGCCTATGTACTGTCTTTGAGGTTGGGTGCTTTCCCACCCAGTGCCATAGTAATTTGTGCACACCCATGTATGCTGCAACATAATTTGAAGCAGCCATGTGTCTTCCCAATGTGAGGGCCCGAGGAAGTGAATAAACCCAAAAAGTACAGTTACTATCAAAGGGAACACGACTACTAGGGGGGAACAACGGAGATGAGGGCGATGAGGGCGGTGAGAATTGTTTAATCAATTGTACCTGCCTTTATTTGCATAACTGAGTAACCAATTCAAAGATGACATTATGTAATACAGCAACCACTGTTAATTCCCTACTATCTTCTCTGTAATTTGGTACTTCCCTTATTGTTTTTGTGTTATAGCGGTCTATGTCTGTTTGGTTGTTGATGTGTTTCCATTCTTTTGTCTTTAAAATAAAATAAAAAAGATGTTCTCTCCTGTATCATCTTGGATCTTAACTATAAAATTCTTGCAATTTGTTTCAGATTTTTAGGAATGTACCTTTAACTAGGAGACAAAACAGTTTGTCGCCAATGGAAAAAACCACTCACGTTTGATCTATTTTTTCACTTCAGAGAGGTTTTGTAATTGTCTTTCAAGTTTTTTGAAATACATGCTTGGTCTTCTTAGTTACAGTGAGCAACACAATAGTAAGGATAAGATCCAGAAGACAACATGCGTAAGTTTAGTACTTATTTACTCACTTGTTCACTATGGTTCGTTATTAAGTATTGTGCAGGAAATAAAGCACTTCAAAACCTGAAAGGTAGGAAAGTAAATAGCTGTCACACTTATTTAGTTACTGAGGACTTACAAACATAGTGTGAATGTGCTTATTTTAAGAGAAGAAATTGAGGATTGGAAAGGTTAGGCAATTCCTTAGGGTAACAGATCATAACTACTGGTTTAGGAATCAGCCTATCTCACTCAAAAGTCCTCACTTACACGGATGGGGAAGTATCACTCACTTCTAAGACATGGAGGAAATAAAATGAAGAGACAGGCTGAAGGGAAATATTTTTGGTTCAGCACATTTAGCATGCATTCTGTCTTTTTTAGCAGTGATCCTGACATATATAGATACACAAGTAGGAAAATGGCGTGACTGGCAGCAAAATTCAGTCTCTCTGAAGCCCAGAATTCAGACACTGGAAGATAAAAACTTGCATGCTTCTATCTGGTAATCTGAGCAACTGATTTGAAGACAACAGTATGCAACAGAACAACCACTGGTGAATTCCTACCATCTTGTCTAGTGAAACTGTATCATCTCTGATGTTTTCTTTTTAATAATTTTTTTTATTCTCTTTAATGGTTTGAACAATCTTCCATTCTTACATGTGGTAACCTGAGCAACTTTGCTGAAAATAACAACCACTGTTAATTCCTATCATTTTGTTTTGAAACTCTGTACCATTTCTGATGTTCTGCTTTGTTTTGTCTGTGATGCTGGTATTTTGCTTTTGTTCTTTTTTTACTACTCTCTTTAAAATTAAAAAAAAAAAGTGAAGAGAAAAAAGGAACTAGGAAAGAACTGACAGGAAAATATCAGAAGCTACATAGAAGTTAGAGAGTCAGTGCACAATGCAGGGAAAGAACAAGATAATCTGAACTCTCGGTTTGTGGTCTGCGGCTTGCTGGAAAGGGAACCTGGCTCCCCAGGAGAAAGGTAAGCGCCCAGCGATGAGAGACTTGGAGAGAAATGGAGGCAAAGTCCATGGCTGTTGCGAATTCCAAAGCTGCGCTGGGTTTTGCTGGGGAGGTGGGAATATTCCTTCCACAAAGCAGGCAATATAATCAGAAAGGGATTCCAGCATGAGTGCCCATCATATTGTCACAGAGTACCTAATGGACCATTTCAGGAATGAGTTGACTATTTAAATCTGGGCCTCGGAACAACTGAAAGAAAACTTCACCCCAGGGCTCCCAGTCTCACCCTCTCACAGTGACTGAATCAGAGACAGCTGTGGAAGACAGCCGCAGAGAAGCAGTGGGCTAGAGTTCCCCTGAGAAGTGTAAGCTCAGGCTGAGGACGCAGGACCTGAGAGGCTTGGCCTGAGTCTATGCTCAGAAACGGTCTGAAAGTGCCTGCTAGCATTATGCACTTGAATCCTTGCTTTACCGACTATATGCAGCACAGATTTGAAGTCTCACTGCCTTTCCTGCTTACCAACATGAGCAAGAGGAGTGTTGCTGTGGACGTGACACGGCCTGGGGCAAACAGAAGGGCCTCTGGGAGAGGAGGGGCACCTCCCAAACCCACAGCCCGTAAGGCTAGAGGGACAAAGCTGTGACTTGTGGGGTGCCAGAACTGCAGATCCTGGAAGGAAATATCATTCAAAAATATCTGTACAGAGAGAAAAAAATTTTTTTTCTGTTTTTACACTGATTTTCTTTCTTCTTGTTACTCCTTTTTCCCTTTTAGTTTTTTCTATTTTTTACTTTCCGTAGAATTTCTTTCTCCTTTTTCCTTTTCTATTTCTCATTTGTTTTTTCATTATCTTTATTATTTATCTAAGTATCTTGTTCCTTAGTAGAATTCTTTGTCTCTCTTTTCTTTCCTATCTCCCATTTAAAAATTTTTCCTTCTTGCATTCTTTTATTCCCAACTCCCTACAGATTTAACAGTATAACCATCAAGTTTTATGAATCTTTAGATAATTAACTCTTTGTTACTACTATTTAATTCTTTTCTTTTTTGGGGGTAGGGGGGTTACCAGGAATTGAACTCAGGACCTTGTGCTTGCCAGGCAGGCACTGTGCCACTGAGCTAGATCCCCGGCTTGAATTCTTTTCTATCATTAGTAGAACTAAGCTGTCAAATTTAGTAGATCTGCTATATATCAATATTTGGTTTGTCTTAGTGTTTGTACTAAAATCACAGATTCCCCATCCCAGATTAAGGGTAATACATTAGTGGTTCTTTTTTTTTTTTTTTTTTTTGCAGTACCAGGGATCGAACTCAGGACCTTGCGCTTGCCAGGCAGGCACTTACTCCACTGAGCTATATCCTCAGCCTCCATTAATGGTTCTTATGGTACAAAAATATCCAGTTTGTCTTAGATATCACTATTGCATTTACTTGATACTGTCAATCTGATAAAAGCCATTTATGAAAACCCAATAGCCATCATATTAACACTTTCAGGATGGGGTGGTGACTTGTATGTCTCCCAGCTAGGAGGCTGATCTGCATTCAAGTGTCTTGTTGGCTTGAAATCACTGGTAGTATATGCACAGCTAACTGGAAAAACAAAGGCTGCTATGGCCACAGAAAAGCCAAATGCTTATGACATTTTGTGCACTCTGCACAAATCAGCTGCCTTTATGTATAAAATGTTGTAAAGAAATTCACAAATATAAATAAATTTCTTTTAATTTAATGAGATAAATTTGTTGGTTATTATAGTAATTTTAAAAATTGGTATAAGTGGTATTAATATTTATATTTAGGTAATTATTTGAATTTAAGTAACTAGATTTGATTCATTTATAGCATTTTTATTAATTTTATTAGTAAAAAGACTGATAAGTGATTTATTTGAACTTCCAGTGGTACAAAGCACCAGGATAGCCATACATGTACCATCAGCGGTTCAAGCCTGTGCGAACTTCTTAAATAGGGAGAAGCTGAAAGCTTTCCCTCTAAAATCAGGAAAAAGACAAGGATGTCCATTATCACCACTCCTGTTCAATATAGTTCTCAAAATATTAGCCCAAGCAATCAGGCAAGACAAAAAATAACAGAGATGTAATAGAGAAAGATGTCAAATTAACATTATTTGCAGATGACATGATCTTCTACATAGAAGTTCCAAACAATTCCACCAAGACTCCTAGAATTAAAATCAAATTCAGTAGCATAACAGGACGCAAAGTCAACACACAAAAACCACAACTTTTTTGTATACCAATAATAAACTCACTAAAAAAGAAACTAGCTAAACAGTATCTTTGACAACAGCATCAGTAAGAGTTAAATACCTAAGAATTAACCTAACCAAGGAAGTAAAAGACCTCTACAATGAAGACTACAGTATGCTGAAAAAGGAGATCAAGGAGGACCTCAGAAAACATAAAGGTACACTGTTACTGGATAGGTAGAATAAATACTGTATAGTCAAAATGCTCATACTTCCAAAACTGATATACATATTTAACAAACTGATATACAGATTTAATCCCAATCAAAATATTAACAACAGAACTAGATAAAACAATTCTAAAATTCATATGGATCCAGAAAGAAACTTAGCATAGCAAAAGCAATCCGAGCCAACAAAAGTATAGCAGGAGGCATCACCGTCCAGACTTCCAGTTGTACTACAAAGCTACTGTGATAAAACAGTATGGTACCGAAAAACAAAACAAAGACAGACAGACAAGTGGGTCAACAGAGCAGAATAAAGAATGCAGAACTTGGGCACAGCTACCTGATCTCTGACAAAGAGGCCAAAAACTTACGGTAGAGAAAAGATAGCTTTTTTAATAAATGGAGCTTGAAAAACAGCTGTTCATACAAAGAAGATTAAATCTAGATCCTTACACCGCTCACCAGGAACCAAACTAAAATCAAAATGAATCAGAGATCTAAATATTAAATCAAATCAGGGATTTAGCTCAGTGGCACAGCGCCTGCCCATCAAGCACGAGGTTGAGTGTGATTCCCAGTACCAAAAAAAAATTGTGTAAATATTAAAACAGAAACAATCTGCTGGGAAACAAAACAGGTAAAATTCTTGAAGATAGAGGTGTAGCCCAGGGTTTTCTGAACAGAACCTTAAGTATGCAGGAAATAACACCAAGAATCAACACATAGGATCATATCGAATTTAAAAACTTTCTGAACAGGCAAGGACACAACCAATAGAAGAGACGACCTATAGCATGAGAAAAAGGTTTTGCAAGCCATTTCTCAGACAGAGGACTAGTATCTAGACCAGCAGTGGTGAACAAATGGCACATGTGCCACAGTGGGGCATTTGTATCATTAAAAGCTATGAACTAAAAAAAATTAGTTCCCCACCCCCACGCCAGGTAAAAACCCAATCAAAAAATGGGCAACTGAAATGAACAAATACTTCTCAGGAAACAAATACAAATGGCCAATAAATACATGAAAAAATGTTCAACATTTCTGGCCATAAAAGAAATATAAATTAAGACAACACTGAGATTCCATCTTACTCCAGAAGCAATGGCTATCATCAAGAAACCAGGTAACAGCAAATTTTGCTGAGGGAACAGGGAGAAAAGGAACCCTTCTATATTGATGGTAGGAAAGTAAACTAGTACAACCACTATCGAAATCAGTCAGTATGGAGATTTCTCAAAAAACAGGAATTCCATTTGGCCCAGCTATTTTCCTTCTAGGTATCTTCCTGAAAGACTTAAAGATATATTACAGTAATATGTGCACTGTCATGTTTCTAGCAGCACAATTCACAATAGCAAAATCTTAGAAGCAACCTATGTCCATCAACAGACAAATGTATAAAGCAAATGTGAAATTTACACACAATGGAGTAGTGCTCTGCTAAAGAAGACTAATCTCGAGTCATTTGTGGGTAAATGAATGTTAAAATCATAATGTTAAGTGAAATAAATCAAGACACAATAACTTAAATATTGCATGGTTTGTCTTGTAGGAGAAACTGAAAATAAAAAGCAAAATAAAAGACCTTTTCCATATGAGAAGAGGACCATAAGATGGCAGTGGGGGAGAGAAAGTGGATAGAAAAATAAAAGAATTAAAATTATTATGTACATGTACCAACTCTGCACAAGGAGCACAAGTGTTACGTACTACAAAAATGTACTACTAAAAAGACTTGAAAATAAAAAAACTTTTAAATTTAAATAAAGTAGTGGACATATATTAATTCTATAATGACAATATTTTATTTTTTTGTCTTTTTTTTTAAATTTTTTTTATTTTAGAAACATAAAAGTACAAAAATATATTGACAAACAGACACCCATTATCATAGAAAATAGTACAATCACAACTAATCTATAGACAAGGTGATATGGTCTGAACAGTAGTTGTTGCTTTATCCATTGATATCTTCGAATTGTAGATGTATGGACCCATATACAGACATGCAAATTTAGTCAGGCCGTTGATCCTCTCAACAACA